>VMDO01004004.1:69292-132844 GCA_007922755.1 Pedetes capensis | reverse complement strand
AGGGGAAACACTATTGTCAGTGCTTCTCTGCTGTGCATAGGGTTTTCAATGGCAGATTGATTTTTGGGAGGGGGTTGCCAGGTCCTTCTCCCAAGCCTACAGCTTCTGGTGTTCCCAGGCGGTCTCCCATCCAGGTACTAACCAGGCCCGACCCTGCTTAGCTTCTGAGATCTGACGGGATCGGATGCCACAGGGCTACTGCTGCAGGCCATGAACAAATATATTGCACCACAAATAAAATTATGTGTGGTACATAATACCTGATAATGATAGTAAACAATCATGTTACTGGCTTATGTATTATCTACACCGTACTTTTTACAAAACATTTACTGTGAAAGAGTACACCATGTACCACGGGGCAGCAGCCTCACACAGCTGGTGTCTCCCATACCTCTTGACTACACCCAGAGCCACACTGAGGGACCGACCCCCACTATCCAAGCTTGGACAAGGTATTCTATGGGGTTCACTCCATGACTAAACCACCTAATGATGCATTTCTCCGGTTGTATCCCTGTCATTAATAATAACTATATTTTCACCTCACCCTGTTTCAAATTAGACTTACAAAGTGCTTAAGAGTCCTTCGAGAGGCAGCCATCCACTTGTTTTGGCTTCCTTATTCTTCAGAACATACGAAGTCAGCGTGCTTAGCCTCTCAACCATTAGTAGCATAATGTGCCCCAAAATTAGGGGCAAAATTTCTCGGGTGATCTCTTTTTCTGAGAGAAGAGTTTGTAGTTTTCAACAGATTCTAAAAGGGGTTTATAAACCAAAAAAGTTGGGAACTAGGGCGCCTGAAGACATCTCTATTCACAGCCAAGAACAACCTCACTTCCTAGAATTTCCTTTTGGACCTCATCGCTCCAGACCAAGTGGAGTGAAAGTTTTCTGGGTAAGTGATGGTACCACCAGACCACCATCTCTCTGGCTGGGTTAGGGGGTCCCAAGAGCTTCTTCACCAAGGAGGCAAAATTTCTCTGCTCAACAACCCCTTACTCTAATATGGAACACATAGTTCAGAAAACTGAAACTCTGAGCCATCCCTGACTTGATAAACAGTATCAGATGTTGGTATCAGCCTCACTCAGTGGAGGCTGGGTGCCCTGAGCAGTAGCCACCAAGAAGCCTCTTCCTTCTAGGAGTTATACTTTCAGGTGTCTGAAGGGCCAAGCTAAGTTTCAATTTCCCTCAGGCCACCACATGGACACCTCATTAACGTTACGACACTCCCTCCCACTTTCACCGCCATCATGGACATCATCGTCATGGGCCACCCCACCCATATGCACCAAAGTCAATCTCACTGTGGGGACATGTCTCAGAAAGACTGCCTTAGGAACACTTCATGAAAGGCAGGATTCAGTGTTACAATGAAGAATTTTTTCCTTTTAGTATTTTACCTGTACCTATTTTAAGCATACAGAGTGATAATTTAATTGACATATATAGTATGCAATTAGAAGATGAGGAATTTGAGATGGGTAGTGATTAGAGACTTCATGTTTGTTTCCTCCCAAAAATTCACCCACTGAAATGCTATTCTGCAACATGTTGTTGATAGAGCCTTGGGAGAGTCATTAGGTCCTGGGGTAGAGCCCTCACAATGGGGTTGGTGCCTTTATAGGAAGAGACATGAGACCACTTACCTCTCTCTCTGCTCTCCACTGTGTGAGGACACAGCCAGGAGGCGGCCACCTGCACATCCGGAAGAGGGCCCTCACCAGAAGCTGACAATGCCAGCATCCTGAGCTGCAGATTTGCAGATTTGAGCTCAAGAACTATGCAGAATAAATGTTTGTTGCTAAAGCTTTCCAGTGCATGGAGTTATAGCAAGCCAAACTGACTGGCACACATTTCAGATTTAGAAACTCAGGTCTAGATTAGGCTTCTCATGGCACAGGCGTCTCTCTTTCATCAGCAGTTACCAGAGCCCTAGACTTCAATAACAAATGGATTTCCAAAGTGGCTGGACTGAGAATCCAGGCCTGGAGTCTGAGAAAAGACAGTCAACACAGTTTGAAATTAAGAATTTCCACTGTCTCCTACTCTTTCTTTCTCCTTCTTAAATATTGTAACTATGTTGCTGTTGTTAGGTGCCTCTAGTCTGTGTCGGACTCATAGCGACCCTATGTACAACAGACAAAACACTATTGACGTCCTTCTCTGCTATTCATAGAGTTTTCAGTGGCTGATTGGTTTTTGCAGGGGAGTGGGTTGCTGAGTCCCAAGCCTACAGCCTCTGGTGTTCCCAGGCGGTCTCCCATCCAAGTACTAGCCAGGCCTGACCCTGCTTAGCTTCTGAGATCTGACAAGATCAGACTCCACAGTGATACAGGCTGCAGGCTGTTGTAACTATAGTTTAGATTCAAAACTTGGTTCCAATTCTTCCATTCTTCCTGTTTAATTTCTCTAGGCCTTTTATTTCTTTAACTGGGAATAACTTTGTCTTGCCAAGGTACCATAAGGGTTAAGTGTGACAATGCATGTAAAGCTTTTTGCACGTAACTTGGCCCTGAGTGAGGACACACAAAAGCTAGCTGGTAAAGTGAACTTCCCACATGAATTCCATGAATTAAACCCTATTCCAAATTAGTGTCACTCCTCTTTAAACCCCAGAACAGCTCCTCCCTTCCTTTTTCACATTGCTATTTTCCTGTCTAACCTTGACTCACATTTCAGCTCTGGGCTTATAAAATACTTTCCTCTAGAAGCTCAAGTCTAGATTAGGTTGCTCATGACACTAATCTATGTCCGTGAAATATGTTGCCACGCTTCCTCTGTACAACTATAATCAAAATTGTTAACTGTTGACCCTTCCCCTCTTCCTCTTCTCCACTGTAAACTCAATGAGTGCGAGGATTAAATCATCTGAACGCCTCCCCAGCAGTGATCCAGGTGCCTAGCCTGTGGGGTGATGTAGGGATAAATGTGGGGCACAGAGAGGAAAAGAAATGGCCAAAAGTCTATCTGGCCCATATTGAGGCCTGAGGTGTACTCAGGACCCTTGTGTGACTCGCTGTGGCACACTCCACTTGAGTCCACAAGGTCCAAGACTGCACCCACAAGATGACCCCTGCCTGACACAACCGGGGCATTCTCCGCTTTTAGACCCTCACTCTCTGATGGGTCATATCCTATCACCCTTTTGGCCACTAAGGTAAGGCCTAGGATTGGCTACCCTCAGTCTCCTCCCCACCTATCAAATAAGCATCTGAGTTTCCCCAATTGGCCATCTCCAAACAAAGCCCTGAGTTCTGTGCAACCTTAGCCTATCTATATACACCAGTGGTCCTACGTGCCTCCCTTGCGTTCTCCTCCCAAGGTGTTCAGGGAACATTATCTTCCTGTTTGCAGCTATACCAGTTGATGCTGAACACACATCAAAAAAATCAGTCAACATGAATGTTTATTTGTCCTAAGTCAACCGGTGTATTTTCTTTGTCCTTGGAAAGGTCCTGTGGATGATTATAAATAGAGATAGGTGAGCAATAGGAGCCCTCCTGCCCAGCACTGCCCTGGACCCTGCCTGCAGGATGTTGTGACCCCCAAGCTTCCTCCAGGTTGGGGATTTTCCTCACTGCCTGAATCTGTCACATCTCAATGTGACCAATGATCATCTTCCCTATGAAGAAGGATTTTTCTAAATGTAATGTGTAGCTTCTTGTAAACAATCAGCACATGGCAGTGACAAAACAATATGCCAAAAAGGGCAAATTTCATGGTACGTGAATTAGATCTCAATAAAACAGTTATTTAAAAATTAAAAAAAACCATGTGCCACTCTTTGTCCCTTTCCCTATATTTACCTGATCCTTTTGCCTCTTAGAATATACTCATTCTTTCCACTTAGATATGTAACAGTGACATACCAAATGAATACCTGTCTCATTACTCTTCTAGGAAGAGTCTTCATACAAAATCAATCCACAAACTCCTTGAGAAAGAATCCTTCTTTCACCTAGACAAAGCTATTTTGAAATCTTGCCAAGTTGTATTTGATTAATCCTATAGGAACAACAGGTAATATAGACATATAGAAATTTATTTGGGGCCACAAATCATTTAGGGTCATGATCAGCATTAATAAAAGTAGTTGAAAATAGTTTAGCATCATAACAGCAAACTAGATGTGCAAGCTTAATTGAAGTTAAAAACGCATTAAGTCTGTTTACACACTTATAAACTGAAGACAATAATTTAATTGACAGAGAACAACTCGGTTCAGTTCATAATTAATAATATTTGGCTATTATAATTTTCATCACCCTAATCATTACTAGGCCTGCAGCTGTAGCCCTGTGGCATCCGATCCCGTAAGATCTTGGAAGCTAAGCAGGGTCAGGCCTGGTTAGTACCTGGATGGGAGACTGCCTGGGAACACCAGAAGCTGTAGGCTTGGGAGAAGGACCTGGCAACCCCCTCCCAAAAATCAATCTGCCATTGAAAACCCTATGAACAGCAGAGAAGCACTGACAATAGTGTTTCCCCTGTTGTACAGAGGGTCACTATGAGTCAGATACCGACTCGACGGCACCTAACAATCATTACTAGTGGGAGAAGGACCTGGCAATCCACTCCCAAGGCAATCCCGAAACAGTCAGCCATTGAAAACCCTATGAGGGTCACTATAAGTTGGATACCGACTCGACAGCACCTAACAACAACAACAACAATCATTACTAGAGGGCTGGGATTTAGCTCAGTTGGTAGAGCACTGCTCTGAAGTCTCTGAGGTCCTGAGTTCGATTCCCAGCACCTCAAAAATGGGAGAAGGATGTGGCAACCCACTCCCAAGTCAATCCCAAAACAAGCTGCCATTGAAAACCCTATGAGGGTCACTATGAGTTGGACATGACTCGATGGCACCTAACAACAACAACAATCATTACTAACCCCCATGTGTCTTTGAGGTTGTCATGCTGTGGGGGCTATTATATTGCTGTGAGGCTGAAAGCTATGTCACTAGTATCTCAGATACCAGCAGAGCAACCCACGGCAGACATGTTTCAGCTGAGCTTCCAGGCTAAGACTAGGGAGAAGGACCTGGCAGCCTACTCCCAAAACAATTAGCCATTGAAAACTCTATGAATAGCAGAGAAGCTCTGTCAAACATAAGGCCAGAAAATGAGCCCTCAGGCTGGAAGTCATTCAAAAGATGACTGGGGAACAGCTGTATCTTCAAAGTGGAGTAGACCTTAGTGATGAGAATGGAGTGAAGTTCTGGGACCTCCTTTTGCTGATGTGGCATCACTAAAAATGAGAAAACACATAGTGGCTGCAACATTGAGCACAACATAAAAAGATCATGTGCATGGCTCAGTGTCTTGTAGTGTTTCATTTTGTTGTATGTAGGGTCGCTGAGTCGGACTCCGCTCAACAGCACCTAATAACAACAAAAAGTCATTCCTAGAGGCAGACATGTGCCACAGGACACATCTCAAACAAGGAATTTGGTTATTATTCATCCTACATTATGGAGTGAACTTGCAGCTGCCTTGAGTTTTCAACTAAATAAAACTGTTCAACTGATCACTGTCTGTAATGAGAAAACTACTCAACTGGTTTGCAATATTTAGCAAAAGGACATGGATATATAAGAGGAGCAGTGGGTGTAGGATTCCAAGAACAAATCCACACTTAGGATACAAAAATAGTTCCCCAAATTTCCAGTGCTTTGTTCCTGCATGATTTTAGTTTTACAAATTTGGTTCTATAAATATCACTAGGTGAAACAGGTTGACACTGAGCCCTCAACAATCACATTCTTACAAAACATTTTGCATTCTCAGCTGTAGCTGTGGCCATTCACAGCCTCTTCACTGACCTGGATGGTTTTTTGTTGGCTATAGCTAACTGGCATTCCTGGACTTCCAGACCCAAAGAGGCTGAGTACATCGATGCTGGCAAGAACTGTCCCATATTCTAAGTTCTATCAAGAGAAGAAAATGAAGAAGAACCTTTAAGCCATGTGACCTCATGCCCTGCTTATCCTAGAAAATAATTGCTCAAGTCTGGCTCAGGCAAATCCATGCCACATGCCTATGGTGACTTCTCCCATCTTGCTTGTCTGAAAAACACACATTCACCTCCAAGGGCCCACCCAAGTGTAATGTCCTCCTGAATGCCTTCCATGAGCCCTGCAGCTGAAAGGAGTAACTATGTCCTGATTTCTTTCAAGCCTTTGGGTAAGTCCCTGTGTTTCAAAACTTATTACAGTTAGATGTCTGCCAATCCTAAAACTCTGGACAAGTGGTGTTCTGATAAATATTTACTAGTAATCCTAGGACTCATTGACACCCTTTTGTATTCTCAGAAGCTAGCACAGTGATGGAAAATGGTAAAAATCTCAAAAATTCTGGACTGTTCTCATTTACTACAAAAGTAGTCAGATTCGTGTTCAGATGTAGGAGGTATCAACAAGGAGACAATAAGATTGTCTTTGGGAAACTCTCTACTTTCTTTCTTTCTTAAGGATTTTACTCACTCCAAAGTGTTTCTTGGCAGTGAAGCCAATTCAATAAACTAATTTGATGAAGACATTACAATAATATTAAAATCAGTTATCTATGGTTACAAGAGACATCCATTTAAAAGTGAATGCCTGTACAAAGCAATGAGTAATCCAAAATCACAATCACTCACTAATGCAATTTCATGCACTCTGTTTATATCATTGAGGTGAAAATATGGAGCCTGTAAGTGTCTTTACCTAACTCCTTGCAGTCATATACAGCAGCCATCCTTATATGAAGCCCCTAACTCTATAAGGATGGCCCCAGGAATCCAAGGCTCAAACCTGGAACCATAATCAGCTTTGTAGATTGTATTACTACATAAAGTTCTCCCAGTGGAACTCTTCTTAACTAACACACTCAGATTAACCAACATTCTCCAATGTATTTGCAAAGCAAGTTAACTGGGACCCACAGTGTGGTGAAGACATGAGGCTCATATTCTTCCCTTTGGTACATGATGCACACAGCCCTCTGGTGCTTTTCAAATTTGTTTTCAGGGGCAACCAGGGAACCATGAACTTATAAAAGTTAGTTTTGTTTATTCTCATGTCTTTTATCTGAATTGGACTTGTTATTTTAATTAAGGATTTAATTAAATTGGTTAACTACTATGAAAACCAATGAAATATGAGTATGAAAAGAAAGATAATATTTTTGTATGAAAACAAGATTGAAAACTTTACAGAGATGGAATAAAAATAACCAACAATTGTTAGCAAAGTAAATTTGGATGAAATGACCATAAATGACTGAAGGTGAGGTGGATCATAAATATCCAACAGAATTATGCTCTTTGATTGTTTCAGGAGTCTCTTTATATTCTCCCTCCTCTATAAGAAAACTGAAATTTAGAAGTCACAAATGATATATTAAAGGATATAATTAACCTAAGAAAGATGACACTATATTCCAATTGGTGGGCTCCATCTTAAAAACATAAAACAAAAAACCTTAACAATACTTTAAGAGACTGGCAAAGGAAAGTCTATGTTCATATATACAAGTCAAAAGGTTTAAATGAAATTGCATCACTTTTTAAAAAGAGATTCCCACTTTTCAATTAAAGGGACAGACCCTAGCTTCCTGGGATAGTTTCCAACACCTCAGAAGAGAGCTTCTAATGAAGTCTTTAATCCTGTCATCAACCCAGTATTCATGACAGCTGTTCTTCCCAGCATCTGGCTTTAATCCCTGTCCATTTCCTTTTCACCTTCTTTTCTCACATTTCCAACCTCCAAAAGGAAGACAAGATTGGAAGGGACTTTTTGATTACTTTTTTCCTCTGAAGCATGACTCAGCTGTTGCTATTTCATTCCAGACATACAAGGATGCTTTGCAATTCAGAACAAGTGAAGAAGAAGCAGAAGAACCAAATGGCTAAGAAAGGCAAATTGATTTGGCAGGGAGGTGAAGAAGTTGAAAAATATCCTTGGCATACTCAAATAGAAAATGAACACTTAATGGAAAGCATGAGAGGTTGTGACTGGAAACCAAGAAAGAAACTAATCATATATTTGTACTCACATTTCTGTTTATCAATTTGAGTCCCACTCTTGAGGGATCAGATATAAATGGATCCTAAATTGACACCATGTACTTACTCTAAGCCCTTCAAACTCTTATTTCTACTCTAATTACTAATTGACAAATTACCATATGTTGATGTGTCACAAATGTTCAAAAATAATACAACTCTGTCATCAGGGTTTGAGCCTAAAATGTCCCTCAAAGGTCATGTACTTTAACATTCTATTCCCAGGTGGTGGTACTGTTTGTGAAGGCTATAGAAACTTTGAGAAATAGGATATAGCTTTGCAGAAGTGAGTTACTTGGGGTGGACCTTGGAAGTTTTTTTGACTGGAACCATGGGTCCAGTTACTCTATCCGATTTCTGCTTCTGATCTGCCATGCTGTGAGGTCATGTGCCATGCCTGCCTTCCACCATGCCATATGACTGTCTGGCCTCTATGGACAGAAATTCTCTAACCATGATCCCTCAAAAATATTTCCTCCCATAAATTTCCTTTGGTAAGTTTCTCTGCCACAGCAACATACCAGCTGGCTAACACAGAAAATTGTTATTGGCAGGTGGAGTTGTTGCTGTGCAGAAAACTGACCATGTGATTCATAAGACTTGAAACTCGTTTGTAGGAAGAGTTTGCAAGAATTTAGAGATGCAAGCAAAGAGAAGCCTTGCAATGCTGTAAGCAGAGCTTGAGGCATGGTTCTGGTGAACATTTGGAAGAACAGATACTGTGGCCAGTAGAAATGTAGACAGGACTCATAGTTTCAGAGGAAAATTGGACTCTATTGGGCATTGGACTACAGGACACTCATGTTACATTCTAGCAAAGAGCTTACCTATGATTTGTCCATGTCCTAAAGATTTGAGTAATCCAAATTAAAAGTAATGGACTAATTAACTTTGCAGAAGAAATATCAGAAGGGTGGCATAATATTGAGGCTATGTGTTGGCTGTTGCTTGCTGCATTTAGCCAGATTAATGAAGAAAAAATTAAACAAAAGTCACAGAAAAAAAGATTTGGAAAATGTGCGGTTTAAAGAGGAAAAAAGCTATGATTTGTCTAAGGTTACTGCAGACAGAGGCCTTAGCTAGGGAAGAGATAAGGTCTATTAAACAAAACAATAGAAGAAATACCCTCAGGGCAAAAGAGAAGTTGGCCAGGCCCCTCCTGTCAAAGGCCCTAGGGTGTAAAACTGAAAACCCATTTGAAAGGAGAATGATTGAAAAGCAAAAACCTTCAGATGCCTCTTTGCAAAGAAGCTGCCCAGGAAAATGGTTTCTCAGCCTCCTCATTCAGAGGCTACTGTTGCTGCTCTGGTCCAAAAGGGGCCAGCTACCTCTCAAGCTAGCAGCAGCCCTTGGCAAAGTCCATGTGATGCTGGTTTTTCAGGAATAAAGAATATAAGAGTTAAAGGGTTATAGAGGCTACAACCACAGTTGTCCAGAGTCAGGTCCCCAGAAAAGAGCCCATGAAGGCTTTCTCGTCCTGCTCCTGCTTGGTCTGCCAGCTTGATACAGCTGAGCATGGGAACACTGAAAGACATATAATGAAGGTGGAAGAGCTGCAAAACTCTTGAAGCCAGGAGCACCTTTGGAAGGAAGCCACCCACCAATCAGGAATATCATTTTCCAGACTTTACATGAGTGAGAAATAAACTATTGTGGTTGAACCATTGCTTGTTAGCATCTAAGATTAACTTGTCTAAAACATTAGTCCTATTTTAAGCCAAAAGGCATCACTATCCCTAATGGTATAAGCTTAATTTCTCATCTGAAAACAAATATTTCATGGGGAAAATATACCATCTGTTAATTGTAAAAAGGAATAGTTTTTTATATAATAAAGGGGAATTTATTTCTTTATTGGAACTTTTTAATGTACAACTTAATGTGTTTCATTCTGACATGCATTTCCTTGTGGCATTTCCATATATGCATTTCATTGTACATTGCAAAGATAACTTCCCCCTTACCCTCTTGTGTACCTGTTCCCCCTTCTATACCCTCACCAAAGGCCTATTTTCTACATTGCATGTCTTTTGGGAATTTATTTTTGATATCACAATCTCTCTGACCTTTATGAATAGTCATGTGTGGGAGTCAAGAACATTCTGTCAGGCCCTCAAATTATTTTAGTACATGATTTATTTTCGATCTTCATCAAGTCTTTTACCATTATCTTCTCATACTTCTAATAATGCTCTTGCTAATGGCACTTTCAATACACAGGTCTCAAAATCCCATAGTTTCTTCTTTAATAACTTTCCTCTCCATTCCATTTAAGATACCCAGTAAGTCAGGCAATCACTAGAATCCATCAATCACCAAAGTATTATATTCTAGTATTCTTTGCCCTCTTCCTTTTTCCTTTCTCTTGTGCCAAATATCATTATGTGCTACCATTATGAATTCTAGCCCTTCACCTCAATATTGTTATCTATATCATTTTAGTCATAAATGCTGAGCTTACAACTCATCCCAGTTACAATTTTACTACATGCTAAGGACTTGCATATAAGAATTAGATACTCGATATCTTGAGTCACAGGTCTCTGGAAAGGAATGAGTGTTCTGATTTATAGCCAGGATGAAACAGCTTTGGAAAAATGCCTCTGTTTCCTTTCCCCACCTCTCTCTTTCTTATCCAGATAGATAAATTCAAGTCACCAGTCTTGCTGGAGTAAGATGGAATCTCAGTGTTTTTTTGATTTACATTCCCTAATGGCTAGGGATATTGAGCATTTTATCATGTGTTTATTGGCCATTCAAACTTCTTCATTTGAGAACTGTCTGTTAAGTTCCATTGCCCAATTATTTATTGGGTTATTTATTATTTTGGTGTTTGATTTCTTTTTTTTTTTATGGTCCTAGGGGTTGAACCCAAGTCCTCATTCTTGCATGTTTTGAAAGTGCTGTACCATGGAGCTGCACCCCTGGCCTATTTTTTTTTCTTTTTGAGACAGACAGGGTATGGTAAGTTACAGACTGCTTCTGGTCTCGAATTTGTGATCCTCCTGCCTCTGCCTCTTGTTTCACTGGGATTACAGGCATGCACCACTGCATGCAGCACTTGGTGTTTGATTTCTTAAATTCTTTAAATATTCCAGAAATTCATCCTCTGTCAGATGTAGTGTTGTTGTTGTTGTTGTTGTTGTTGTTGTTGTTGTTGTTAGGTATCATTGAGTCCAGTCCAACATAAAGTGACCTTCATAGAGTTTTCAATTGCTGATTATCTCGAGATTGCTTCAGAAGTGGATTGCCACATCATTATCCTATTTTTGTGGTGCTGGGGATCAAAATCAGGGCCTCAGAGAGTGCAGGGCAGCACACTACCAACTGTACAAAACCTGAGCCCCCTGACGGATATGTAGGATATAAATATTTTTCCCATTCTGTGGGCTTTCCCTTTACTCTATTAATTGTCTCCTTTGCTGTACAGAAGCTTTTTAGTTTCATGTAACCCCATTTGTTGATTCTTGGTGTGTTTTCCTAGCCAATTGGAGTCTTGTTAAGGAAATATTTGCCTATGCCTATATGTTTGAGCATGTTCCCTATCTTTTCTCCAGTAGTTTTAAAGTTTCTGGTTTTATGTTGTGGTCTCTGATCCACTTTGAGTTCACTCTTATATAGATTGAAAGATACAGATCTATTTTCATTCTTCTGCATATGGATATCCAATCTTCCCAGAACTATTTTTGAAGAGGCTATCTTTTCTCCAGTGAACATTCTTAGTCCCTTTGTGGGTGGCAGTCATTATGTGGGTGTATCTCTGGGTCTTCAATTCTATTCCATTGATCTTCAAGCCTATCTTTCTGCCAATACTAAACTATTTTTGCCACTATGGCCCTGTAGTATAGTTTGAAGTCAAGTACTGTGGTACATCCTACACTGTTTTTGCTACTTAGGATTTTTTTTGGCTATACATGGTCTTTTGTGCTTCCATATGAATTTTAGGATTGCTTTCTTCTATTTCTGCATAGTCTGTCCTTGGAATTTTTATAGGGATTGTGTTAAATATGTAAATCACTTTTGGTAGTATAGTCATTTTCACAATATTAATTCTCTTGCTCCATGAGCAAGGGCAGTCCTTCCATCTTCTAGTATCTTCTGCTATTTCTTTCTTTAATTTCTTTTTCTTTTACTTTTTTTTTGTGTGTGTGTGTGTTTGTGTGGTACTGGGGGTTGAACCCAGAGCCTCATACCTGTATGCTTTGCAAGTGCTGGACCACTGAGTTGCTCTCACAGCCCATTTTTTTTTTTTTTTTACTTTTTGAGACAGGGTCTTGCTAAATTACGCAGACTGCCTCTGGTCTTGAACTTGTGATCCTCCTGCCTCCATCTCCTGAGCCGCTGGGATTACAGGCATGCACCATCATGCCCAGTGCTCTTTAATGTTTTGAAGTTTCCTTGTATAGATCTTTAGGATCTTTGGTCAGATTGATTCCTAGACATTTAATTTTGGGGTAGGCTATTGTAAGTGGGATTGTTGTCTTGATTTCCTTTTCTTCCTCTTCACTACTGGTGCAAAGGAAGGCTACTGATTTTTGAGTGTTAATTGTGTATCCTGCTACTTTGCTGAAGGAGCCCTAAGAGTTTTCTAGAGGAATTTTTA
This sequence comes from Pedetes capensis, assembly GCA_007922755.1. Taxonomy (NCBI): domain Eukaryota; kingdom Metazoa; phylum Chordata; class Mammalia; order Rodentia; family Pedetidae; genus Pedetes; species Pedetes capensis. The sequence continues at coordinate 120,186 of VMDO01004004.1, read as the reverse complement.
GGGTGCTTTAGGTAGAGGTTCATGTAATATGCTAATAAGAATAATTTGACCTCTACTTTCCCTATCTCTTTCCCTGTATCCCAGTAGTTCTTTCATTTCTTTCTCTTGCCTGATGGCTCTATCTAGGACTTCAATCACAATATTGAATGAGAGGAGAGAGTGGGTATCCTTGTCTTGTTCCTGATCTTAGAGGGAATGGTTTCAATTTCTCCCCATAATTAATATGATGTTGGCTGTAGGTTTGTCATAAATTGCCTTTATGATGTTGAGATGATTTCCTACTGTGCCTGCTTTCTTCAAGACTTTTATTATGAAGAGATGTTGCACTTTGTCAAAGGCATTCTCAGAACCAATTGAGATGATCATATGATTTCTGTCTACAAATCTCTTGATATGGTGAATTGCATTAATTGATTTTCATATATTGAACCAGCCATGCATCTATAGAATGAAGCCCACCTGCTCATTGTGTATGATCATTTTTATATATTGATGACTTCTGCTTGCCAGAATTTTATGGAGGATTTTTGCATCAATTTTCATCAGAGAAGTTGGTCTATAGTTCTCTTTCTTTGTAGAGTCCTTATCCAGTTTTGGTATCAGGGTGACACTGGCTTCATAGAATGAGTTTGGAAGTATATCTTCTTTTTCTGTTTTATGAAATAATTTGAGAATGGGTATTAATTCTTCTTTGAAGGTTTGATAGAATTCAGTTTTGAATCCTTCAGAACCTGAGTTTTTCCTTGTTGGAAGGTTTTTTTTATTATTGTCTACAATTTGGTGGGTATAGTGGGTTTGTTTAATATGCTTGTGCATTTCTAGCTTAGTGGTGGTAATTCATGTGTGTTAAGGAATTTATTCATTTCTTCTGTATTTTCATTTTTGGAGGAGTACAATTTCTTGAAGTAGTCTCTGATGATCTTCTGGATTTCACTGGTATTCGTTGTTACGTCCTCTTTGTCACCTCTGATTTTTTTTTAAATTTGGTCCTTTTCTCTCTTTCTTTTGGTGAGTCTTGCTAAGGGAGTGTCAGTTTTGCTGACATTTTAAAGGAACCAGCTCTCGGTTTTGTTAATTCTTTTTATTGTCCTTTAAGTTTCTAATTTGTTAATTTCTGCCTTGATCTTGATAATTTCTTTCTGTGCACCCCTTTTGGGTTTGGTTTGTTGTTGGCCTTCTAGTGTCTTAAGGTGTGTCCTTAAGTTATTTAATTGGGCCTTCCCTAACTATGGATGAAAGCACTCATAGCTATGAAATTACCTCTTAAAAGTGCATTTGCTGTAGCCCATAAATTTTGGCAGGATGTATTTTCATCTTCATTTGATTGCAGGAATTTTAAATTTCCTCTCTGATTTTTTTGATAACCCAGTGATCACTCAGCAGTGTGTTATTTAGCCTCCATGTATTTGTGACATTTCTGAAATTTTTCTTGCTTTTCAGTCCTAATTTTAGTCCTTTGTGATCTGATAAGGTACTGGGGATGATTTCAATTTTTTTGTATTTGTTGAGGCCATTTTTGTGGACTAAAATATGGTCTATTTTATCAAAATTTTCATGTGCTGAGAAGAATAGTATTCCACATCTAATGAATGGAATATTCTTTATATATTTGAATCCAGTTGGTCCTGGTGCTGCTAAAGTCCATCATTTCTCTCCTGATTTTTTGCTTTGATGACCTGTCTCTTAAAGAAAGTGTGGCATTGAAATCTCCCATAATTATTGTGTCTGGACTGATGTGTTTCTTTATTTCCAATATAGTTTGTTCTATGAAGTTAGGTGATCCTATATTTGGTGAATAAATATTAAGTATCATTATGAGTTCCTGGTTGACTGTTGCTTTTACTATTTTGTCATGACCACCTTTATCTCTTCTGATTAGTTTGGGATTGGAATCTAAATTATCAGAAATTAGTATCACTACTCCTGCTTTTTTTTTATTCCAACATGGAATAAATATATGCTTGGTATATTGTTCTTTAGCCTTTAATTTTCAGACTTTTCTGGTTTTTGTAGATGAGATGAGTCCATGAGTCCCACAAATTGAAGGTTTTTGTTTTTTAATCCATTTGACCAGTTGGTGTCTCTTGAATAGTGAGTTGAGACCACTTACATTTAGGGTAATTATTGAAAGGAACTTATTATTCTGCATCATTTTGATATTTGTTTCTATTTTTGATTCATATTTAACTTATTGTAGTGATGAATTCCCCTCATGTCTATTACTCATTCCTTTCATCTTGCATCTGAAGTTGTCTTATTTCTCCTGTATGCCATATTTCATTAAGGATCTTCTGCAATGCTGGCTTGATGGTCACAAATCACTTAAACTTGTTGATATCATGTTATGTCTTCAATGCTCCATCTATTTTAAAAGAAATCTTTGCTGGATAAAGTAATCTTGGTTGGCAGTTATTCTTTTTCAGGATTTGAATGCTGTTTGACCATGTTTTCCTTACCTCTAAAGTTATTGTTGAGAAGTCACCTGTTATTCTGATGGGTGTGCCTTTATAAGTGAGTGGATGTTTCTCTCTTGCCACTTTTAAAATTGTTTCTTTGCTCTCTAGATTTAGCATTATGATTATAACGTGTTGTGGAGAGGATCTCTTCTGGTATACTCTATTTGGAATTCTGGATGCTTCTGTGGTATAGATATATATTTCTTCCCTTAGGTTTTAGAAGTTTTCAGCTATTATTTCATTGAAAATATTTCCTATTCCTTTAGTGTTGTTTTAGCTCCTTTATGAACCCCCTGGATTTGTAGATTTGTCTCTTCATTTTATCAAAGACCTCCTGAAAGTATTTATTGTAATGCATAATCTTTCTATCTTTCTTAATATCTGAATAGAAAAGATCTTTACCTTTTTCTTCAGTATCAGAAATGCTATTTTTAGCTTCATCCAGTTTTGGATACTGAAGGTTTGACTGTGGTTTTAAGTTTATTTACTTTGTTTTATAATAATTCCAGCATTTCTGTTTGTTTCTTCTTCAGGATCTCAATTTATTTGTTGAATTTTTTTTTCAAAGTTAGATAGTTTTTTGTCCAGTGTCTCAATTGCTCTCATCTGTTTGGTTGTGGTTATCTTTGAGGTCTCTCAACATATTTATAAGCAGACTTCTAAATTCTTTTTCTCACACTTCTAAAATTTGTGTTACTTAAAAATCATCTATTGAAGGGTTTTGGTCCATTAGGGCTTTGTCTGCAACCTGATTTTTCAAGTTTCATGTGTTTTTATGTTAAACCTTTCCCATTGCTTGGTCTGGACACAAGGTCTAGCCAATGAATGAAGAGAAGAAATTCTATTTTGGTTTTGATGAATAAATTTTGGAGATATTGATTGATTAGTGTAACCTAGGGCTGGGATTTAGCTCAGTTGGTAGAGCACTGTGCTGCAGTCTCTGAGGTCCCAGGTTCAATTCCCAGCACCGCAAAAATGGGAGAAGGACCTGGCAATCCACTCCCAAGGCAATCCCGAAACAGTCAGCCATTGAAAACCCTATGAGGGTCTCTATGAGTCGGATACTGACTCGACGGCATCTAACAACAACAACAGTGTAACCTAAACCAACTACTTTTTGGAAGCTATGGTTAGTGAGATTTGTGGCACAAGGTCTCAAAGTCAATGGAAGTAGAGGAAGAGGTAAAGTATTGTGGGAGAAAGCTAGTAAGAGTCCATCAGAATTAACCAACTCATCAGATGCCTATGCAAATGCCACTGCTATTCATATCTCAAGGAGGGTGTGTGCCCTCCAGATCCCTCTACCTGTTCATGAGATGTTCCACTTCTAGTCCCTCTGACTCACAGACTGTCAGGATCCCCACTGGGTCCCCAAGTGTAGTGACCTTTGTGGCCACTCCTTTTGGTGTTGTGCACTGCCAATGCTCATGCATTAATGCTGGTTGGACTTTGCTATCCTGTACAGTGCCCTAGCCAGAGAAGAGCCTCCTGGGGGTTCCAAGTTGTTGGAGTATGTTCAGCAGCCCCCAGTTTCTCAACGCCTCCAGCAGCTCACCTCCAGAATTGTTTAATTAAAGTTTGTGCTCCAGGTCATTCTCTATGTCTGCTGGGATCTTCTCAGTGCTACAGTACCCTCAGACTCCCCTATTTTTCCCCTCTTTTCTCCGAATATCCCAAATATCCAGAAGCTAGGCTCAAGGGTCGTTTACTTAAATGAACAATGTCCTGAGGAGCTATGGCCACAGCTCCCTTGCCTCATGTTGTTGTGGGGAGGGGAATGGTATCCCTTTGTTTCTCTAGATCCAGAACCTAGACTGCATCTGGATCTGGCTGCTCCCCCAAGGGCTTTGACTGTGTGTTCCCGCAACATTAGTTCTACGGTCAGCCTAGGATTTTCACTGGCCCTCTCTGCCTTGCAGTTGTTGTTGTTAGGTGCTGTCGAGTTGAGTCCGACTCATAGCAACCCTATGTATAGCAGATCAAAACACTTCTCAATTCTGTGCCAGGCACACGATCTTATTTATATTTAAGCCCATTGTTGCAGATACTGTGTCAATCCGTCTAGTGGAGGGTTTTCCTTTTCTTCGTTGACCTGCCACTCTCCCAAACATGATGTCTTTCTCCAGGGATTGATCTCTCCTGACTACATGTCCAAAATATGTAAGACGCAGTCTGGCCATTCTTGCTTCCAAGGAGCACTCTGGTTGCACTTCTTCTAGGACAGATCTGTTGGTTCTTTTGGCAATTCATGGTATATTCTGCCTTGCAGAGGGGTCCCAATTACCTGAATAGGTGTCAGTATTTCCCCACTGGGCCTGGCTGTGCCAGACCTCTGCTCTTGTTCCCCACAGTACATCTCTCCACGAGCTCTCATGGAAACCACTGTCTGTGCCAGCTGAAACAGTCTAGCCCAGGAATTAGTTCCCAATAGTTTTATTTTTTTTCATGTTTGCCAGGCTCCATTCCCCACCCCTTCCCAGTGGGTAGAGGCTCACCTCTCTCTCCATATTGCTTGCCCTAGGTTAGAGATTCTGAAATCTATTTCTTAAACATATTTATTTACTTTTGAGACAGGGTCTCATACTGTAGCCCAGGCTGGTCTTGAACTTGCTCTATAAACCAGACTGGCCTCAAATTCACATTGATCCTCCTGCCTCAGACTCCTGAGTACTGGGATTACAGCTGTGCATCACCATGTCTGGCTTTACTGTCCTGTTATTCTATTGCGTGTAGAATTAAAACCCAAAAATACCTTGCCTTTGTGTGCAAAGGATTTAGGCTGGGGAGTGGAAAATAATCTATCAACAGTAAGCACTGATCAGCTCAAAGGGGCTATTCTTTAAAAATCTTTAGTAACAATCTAGAGAGTACATGGCTACTCTTTTATCATAATTTGTTTTCAGAAAATGATTATATACCTTTTGTGACCCTAAAACCCAAACAGGCCAAGCATGATTGCATGCACCTGTAATTCCAGTGACTTCAGAAATGGAGGCAGGAAGATCACAGGTTCAAGGCCAGAGGCAACCTGCATAACTTAGTGAGACCCCTGTCTCAAGAAAAAAAATTAAAAATGGACTAGGGGTGCAGTCCAGTGGCATAGCACTTGCAAAGGAAGTGCAAGGACTTGTTTTCAACCCCTAAGTACTAAAGAGCCTGCAGCCATAGCCCTGTGGCATCCGATCCCCACAGATCTTGGAAGCTAAGCAGGGTCCGGCCTGGTTAGTACCTGAATGGGAGACCCCCTGGGAACACCAGGTGCTGTAGGCTTGGGAGAAGGACCTGGCAATCCCCTCCCAAAAATCAATCTGCCGTTGAAAACCCTATGAACAGCAGAGAAGCACTGACAATAGTGTTTCCCCTGTTGTACAGAAGGTCGCTATGAGTCGGATACCGACTGGACAGCACCTAACAACAACAACAACAAGTAAGAAAGAAAGAAAGAAAGAAAGAAAGAAAGAAAGAAAGAAAGAAAGAAAGAAAGAAAGAGCGAGCGAGCATAGACAGGAAATGCAGAGAATTTTAAGTTATCCAATAAATACCAAAAACCTCACTTCTCCAGGAGCATTTGGAATTAGTCTGAAAATACTTACTACTTTTCTGAGTGTCTCAGATCCTCAGTTATAAATGAGGTATAAGTAAGAGTCTGACGCCATGTTGATGTTTGTTGTTGTTGTTAGGTGCCATTGAGTCATGTTCAACTCATGGTGACCCTCACAGGGTTTTCAATGGCTGATTGTTTTGGGATTGCCTCAGGAGTGGATTGCCATGTCCTTCTCCCATCTTTGTGGTGCTGGAAATCGAATTTGGGACCTCAGAGACTGTAGAGCAGCACTCTACCAACTGAGCTAAATCCCAGCCCTTTTGATGTTTGCTGACACGTTTTAAGCCCCACACTCCACCTGCCCCTGCCCTCTGTCTGGGTAGGTCAATAAGCCAGCACCAGTACTTCCTCCTTTGACTTCAATGGCAGCTCATACCCCACATGCTCTGGACCACATCTGGAAAGTCTCGCCCCCGGCCACATCCTAATGGTAGTAAAAGCCTGGCTGGTCTCCTTCCCTGCTCCCTAAGCAGCTTTGCACCTGCCTGGGTGTCAGCCTGGTTCCCCCCAGAAATCCTCCCAGTCTGAGTAAGAAACAAGTTTGTAGCCTCCCGGTGCCTGTGTGGGGTCTCCAGTATTGGCTACCAAACCAAGCTTGGCGCGGAGTCTCATCTTGACTCCCCAGAGGACAGCAGGAGGACACGTTTCTCCTTTTGTTCTCATGAATTATACAGAAAAATTCCCTTGCCAAGTGCTAGGGTCTGAATGTTTGTGGCTGCCCAAAATTCATATGCTAAGATGCTAACCTTCGAGGTAATTATAAAGAATTGTCTCTTTGGGAGATGAAAAATCGCCAGGGAAGGGCTCTCATGAATGGGACTAGTGTATTTTTAAAATTTAAAAACATTTTAAGAGCCGGGCATGGTGGCGCATGCCTGTCATCCCAGGAGCTCGAGAGGCAGAGGCAGGAGGATCACAAGTTCGAGACCAGAGGCAGTCTGCGTAACTTAGCGAGACCCTGTCTCAAGAAGTAAAAAATGGGCTGGGGATGCAGCTCAGTGGTCCAGCACTTGCAGAGCATGCAAGTGTGAGGCCCTGGATTCAATCCCCAGTACCGTAAAAAAAAAAAAAAATAATTAAAAATAAAAATAAAAGTTTCAAGAGTCCAAGAGAACCTGTCTGTCCCTTCCACTTTGTGAAAGGACACAACTATAAGGCACTATATATGAACAAAGCTCTCTCACCAGACACCTACTCTGCATGCCTTGATCTTGAACTTTCCAAACTCCAGAACTATGAGTGTTTGTTGTTGTTTTTTATTGGTTTTGTTTTGCAGTATTGGGGGTTGAACCCAGGATCTCATGCATGTTAGGCAAGCACTCTACCACTAAGCTGCACTCTTTTTTATTTTTTATTTTGAGACAGAGTCTTGCTAAGTTGCACAAGCTGCCTCCAGCCTGAGACTCATCATTTTCCTATTTCAGTCTTCCAGCTCACTGGGATGATAGGCATGCACCATGCTCTCCCGCTTGTTTGTTGTTTGTAAGCTACCTGGCTTCGGGCATTTTGTCATAGTAACCCAAACAGAATAAGATATCAAGTGTTCCTGCTCATGATTAGTGTGCCCTCTCTCAAGTCACCCTAGCAGGACTGTGCCTAGAGGTAAAACACAATAGTGAGTCACGTCACTTGGAAAGAAAAGACCTGTGTGCTTTACACACCCATTTGGGTTCTGGCAATTTTAGTTAGAATAAGAGTAAGTTTATAAGTCCATTTCTATCTATTAACAAGCAAACACTAGAAGGTCCTCTGAAGCTAATGGATAGCATTTTATTTTTCTGGTGATGAGGAGCAAATCCAAGGCCATTGTGCAGACCAGGCAAGTGCTCTACCACTGAGCTATATCTCCAGCCTCTGTGGACAGTCTATTAATAATGTCAGTCAGCTTCAAGGCAACTAATCAGTCCTAAATGGAAACACTTCCAAGGGTCTATCATTTGAAAGAAACTTTGGCAAAGAAAGGATTAGATTAGCCTTTCACCCTCAGGACTCCTAAAACAGAAAAGGGCACAGCTGCATTTGAAATCATCAGAGTGTGTACATTATTTAGCAACTCCTTTTGTGAGCTACAGGTGCAGTGAGGAGGTTAATTTTATATGCCAGGGCATTTCCATTTTGTATATGTGCACGTCATAAGTTTCATTGTTTAAAGCCCCTCTTGAAAGCCTCAATTAATATATACTTCTGCCCAGGTAAAGCTGGGATAAAATACTTTTATTCTAGGCCTCTGTGAGGAGGGTACTCTGCCATATAAAACAGAGTATTTTCTCATTAATATTTCTAAGCTCTGTAATGCTTCCATTTTCAGCTGGTATAAAAATAAAAGACATCCTAATGGCTCTAACACAGTACTTCTATCAGAGTAAGAGTAATAAGTGGCTAGAGAGGCTTCCTGGGGATTATCGTATTACGGTCATGGAAAACCACCAACGCCAACGAGGTGACATTCAAGTTCACCGTCAAAAGTAATATATAGTTGTCTTGTGCTGAGGTCAGACTAATCTGGATAAGAAAGAAAAATGCCCTAAAAAAATAAAATAAAGAATGAAAAGAGAGACAATATTCCCCTTGTTGGTCTGCTCCCCCGATTGGGGCTGGTCCAATATGCACACCCCGCCGCTTCCTGCTGGCATATTCTGGGGGTGGGAATCAATTCGCTCTTTGTAGATATTAAGAAATCGTGGAGGCATTAAAAAGGAGAAAACTGAATGGATCTAATGTAGTTGGAGACAAAGGATTTAAGTGATGTGGCCTAGGAAGAGGGCAAGAGGAAAGCTGGTCAGGATCTGGAGTGCTCAGTGTCCCCTTGGTGGGAATGGGGGGACCTGAGGTCACACCGGAGTCCATCCAACAGCTCAGCAGCTCCGAGGTTACTCTGGTTTCTACAGCTCTTGATGTTGTATGTCACCAAGCAGATGTAAATAGCTGATGGCGTGTGGGACTGCATTTGAAAGGAACTTTCACAAAATACCTAAGATGCAATACTTACATGTTCCATTTTGTGTGTGTGTGTGTGTGTGTGTGTGTGACAGAGAGAGAGAGAGAGAGAGATGCACCCTGCATACAGTGGTAGAAATATATTTTTCCTTTGCCTTTTAGGAAATACAAGCTCTATACACATCAAATTCTAAGGTACACATATATTTAGACCTGAGGTATAAAATTGTTGTAATGGTGATTTGAGTTTGAGATAATTTTGACTGTTTACTCCATACTAGAGAATAAAACAGTAAAACAGAGAGGGGCTTGGGGGTTTTGTTTCATTGTGTGTTCTGTTGTTATTTTGTTTTGCTTTGTTTTGTTTTGTTGCTTTTAAGTGCATGATCCAAACATTTTTGTTGCTAAAGTAATAAGCCTCAACTGTGAGTCACGCCATTCTGTAAGTGGGTCACTGAAAACCAAAATGCTATCAGATGCAGTCTAGGATTTCAGTTTAGCAAGATTATCTTTTGTAATTGATGTAAAAAAAATCCTATTTTTATTAAAAGCTTGGATGAATGTTAGAGTGTTCTGAAAGCTATATTACAAACAAAAAAAATCTTCCCATGACAAGTGCATTCTTCAAAATGCAAAAATTCACTTTCCTGCTTCAGAAAAATAGTAGGCAAAATAGGATTCTTACCATAAAGGTTCTAAGTCCCACAGTGTCACAGGACCACTGTTAACATGGATTTTTAATCCAGGACTGGCTAGGGTGTTCTTTCCTAGAAGAAATTACTATCCCACTGAGCAAGCAAGTCGTAAATGATGGGAAGTTTCTCTTTATAGAATTTCAGCCAAAGAAAGGAGAGAATTGGAATGGGGCCACTTTACAACACCTCTGAATGACTGACCTATCCATAGAGCAACTCAGAAGCAGAGGCAACCAGCCATTCTGTGCCTCCTGATGGAAATGCACTGCACTGTCTGTGGAACAGTCCTGTGCCTCCCTCCATGCCCTGCAACCGAACCTGAGTCTGCATAAGCTTTTAGATCTAATTAGATGTTTATAGGAAATATAAGGAATGGAGGGAAATGTTATATGACTCTTTGGAGATGCAATCAGCAAAACCCATCTATGGAAATTCTACAAGAAAAACAATCCCGTTTCCTCACAAAATAAATTACAAGGAATTAAAAAAAAAAGGTGAAAGGAGAATCTATAACGATTAGGGATAGTTAAGAGATGTAAACCCATCACAAGGCATTCCTTTATATGCATACTGATTAAAACAAACCAACTAAAAAAATCACATGGCACATATGGAATGATGGATCGTTTTCTTACTGTGAAGCAACCATTGTTATTTGCTTTATGATTAATAATCATATTTTGATTATTGTAGGGATGAGGTATAGGTGGAAGGGGGAAGATATGGGGCAGAATCCACAGGAACATGATCCTGAGAGGCCCTGGGTTTGAGCCTATCTGGCTCACCTTGAGTCTTCATACTAGACAGGCCTGGAGATCTGGCTCGCCCTGGCTGGGAGTGGCTAAGGGGCTTGAGACAACTCCCTGGGCTTTGTTGTTAGAAGCCAAGATGGCGCTCCCCAGAGGTCTTCTGGGCATGGTCTCAGAGGGTTTCCCACCACCATGTCCCTCCCCATAGGTGGACAGTGCTCTAGACAATGCCACATAGAGAATACATAAGCAACTGTATATAAGGCTGAGCCATTAAATAAAATTTGAGTCACTTCCCTGAAAGTCTCCCAGAGGGGTTGTGTGTCTCCATAGGCACTCGCCTCCAATGGGTTTGTGGGACCTTGTCTTCCTCAAAGTTCTCCCAGATGAGAGATCCCCACAAATTATACTAAGAGGGAAAGACTCCTTATCTTTTAGAGACAAAGTAGATGGCAAAGCAGATGTTTTCTCAGAAAATTTCCTCCAGGAAATTCTAACTGTTCTTCCCCATTCCCTTTTCCCTCTGAGCTAAGGTTCCCCTCCACTGTGCCTCCGTGATGCCCTATGCACATCTCCATCTCTGCACCCACATGTTGCATAATAATCTCTTTGAGTGCTTCTACCACTGCACTGAGCACCATAAGGTCAAAGAGTGTGCCCCAGTTGACTTGGCTTCTCTAATGCCTGATACTGGATCCAGGAAGAATTCACTTAAATCAGTACCCTATTTCCAGCTAGACATATGTATAGCAGCCACACCTTTTGAGCTCTCCAATGCAAATGCTAAATGACCTCTGATTCACCAACTGCCCAATTACCATATCAGCTTTCACTGTTTGGGCCATGTCTTCCTTCAAAGAGGCAACAATTTGTAGTTGTAGTAGCTAACTATATAGCCTGGTTCCTACTCACCAGGCACCTTTATGAACGCTTCATACCTTTTAAATCTTATCTCCACAACAAACTCTACGACACTGAAAAATGAGAAACCTAAGGCACAGAGAGGGCTGGGATTTATCTCAGTTGGTAGAGCGCTGCGCTGCAGTCTCTGAGGTCCCGAGTTCAATTCCCAGCACTGCAAAAATGGGAGAAGGGCCTGGCAATCCACTCTCAAGGCAATCCTGAAACAGTCAGCCATTGAAAACCCTATGAAGGTTGCTATGAGTCAGATACCGACTCGACTATACCTAACAACGACAACAACAAGGCATAGAGAAGTGGGCAAATGTCCAAGGTGTCACAATGGGCAGACCTGGGAGTCATGCCCAAGAGGCTGGCTCCAGAACATCCTTCCTTGGCCATGTCCAACTCCATCCCTACAATAACAAGATTCCTGCTAACCTGATGCCATGGACTTCACAGAAAACATCAACTCTGGGCCATGGCGATTCCCAGCACCTTATCCCTCAATTGTCTCTTTATCCCAGAGAGTAAACCTGCATAAATAATTGCAGTATTGGAACGATAAGTAGGCCCCATTCCCCATCAGAATAATTGAAGATGTCCTTCAGATGTTTAGTCGAGTCAATAGCGATGCTTCACACTTGAGTCCAGATTTTTTGCCCAGCTGGTTGGAGAATGTCTTCTCAGGATGAGATCAGATGTGGTATGGACCCCGTCCATAAGACATCCCTCACTGACTGGGAACAAAAACAGATTCCCAATTTAGCTCCTTCCTTCCTGCCTCCTGCCACTGGTGGGTCCTCTTCATTGTTTGTAGTAGAACAGGGAATCGAGGTTACAGAAACACTGAACATTCCTCTCTTACTTGAGGAATCTGGAGCTGGTCAAAAGAACTGTTGAACAAAATATCAAGACAGAACGGTCCAGAATTTACTTGACCCTTTCTATTTCCCTTGCTTTTCTTTTCTTTTCTTTTCTTTTTTTTTTTCTCCCAAGGAAGAAGGAGTCTAACTGACTCCAGAATTCTTGGCTGGGCCATTCCTCAAGCCACAAATACTTCAGTTATCCAGTGACTCAGTGGCCTTCAACCACACTTTGAATAACAGTTCTCTGTCATGTTCTTCCCATGTGTTTTACCCCTGTGGCGTATCCTACAAACGCTCCACTGCTGAGACTTCTTTCCCCTCATTTCTTTCCACAGAGCTATGTCCCAACCGTTATTTCAACAGAATGACTGTCTATTCTCCACCCAGGTTCAAACAACAAACTTCCTAGTTAATTCAACTGCCAGCTTCTTGTAGCTGATCCTATCACTAGTCATTTTCTTTCTCTAGTCTTCTTTTTCTTTGATAGTTTTTTATTGTGGCACAATGCACATGCATAAAAGTTATACTGTTAGCCTTTTTTAATCGTACCATTCAGTGGCAATAACTCTATTCACGCTGTGATGCAACCCTCACCACCTCCCATCTCCAGAATTTTTCTAACTTCCCATACAGTTCATTAAACACCAATTCTCCATCCACCTACCAAGCCTCTAATAGCCCCCATTCCATTTTCTGTCCCTAGGAAATTGTTCTTGCTTTTTTGTTTCTCAGTACTGAATTTTGAAGCCAAGGCCTCACACATGCCAAGCAAGTGCTCTACCAGTGAGCTGCACCCCCAGCCCCTTCTTTATTTGTTAATTTCAGACAGGGTCTCACTAAGTTACATAGGATGCCTCTAACCTCAAACCTATGATCCTCTTGCCTCAGCCTCCTGAGTCACTGGGATTATAGGTGTGCACCACTGTGTGCATCATGATTATTTTGTTGTTGTTGTTGTTGTTGTTTTTCTGTACTAGGGGTTGAATTCAGGGCCTCCTGCTTCCATGCTTGCCAAGTGCTGGACCACTGAGCTGGACCCCTGGCCCATTTTTTCACTTTTTTGAGACAGGGTCTCGCTAAGTTATGCAGACTGCCTCTGGTCTCAAACTTGCGATCCTCCTGCCTCCTCCTCCCAAGCCACTGGGATTACAGGCATGCGCCACCATGCCCGACATGATTGGATTTTTTTATGGTTTCCATAAATGTAATGCCTGCAGCCGTAGCCCTGTGGCATCCAATCCCGTCAGATCTCAGAAACTAAGCAGGGTCGGGCCTGGTTAGTACTTGGATGGAAGACCGCCTGGGAACACCAAATACTGTAGGCTTAGGAGACAGACCCGGCAACCCACTCCCAAAAACCAATCCACCATTGAAAACGCTATGAAAAGCAGAGAAGCACTGACAATAGTGTTTTGCCTGTTGTACGTAGGGTTGCTATGAGTTGGACACCAACTTCATGGCACCTAAAAACAACAACAACAACAATAAATGTAATAATCGCTATAAGGATATTGGGTTGCTTAAAAAAAAAAGTCTGTATCTTTTTATCCTCACCTTATCATTTTTCAAACTGATTAGCAAATGTATAAGTGCCCCTTACTGTTGATTCTCTGTTTCAATCTAGGTGCCTGCTGGACAGCCTTAGGTGCATTTTTGTGGTTTGTAATATAACATAATGTGGTTTGTTGTTGTTGTGTGCCATCAAGTCGGATATGACTCATAGTGGCCCTATGTACAACAGAAAGAAACACTCCCCAATTCTGTGCCAGGCACATGATCTTTTTGATGTTTAAGGGCATTGTTGCAAACACTATGTCAATACATGTAGTTGAGAGTCTTCCTTTTATTCACTGACCTATCACACTCCCAAACATGATGTCCTTCTCCAGGGATTGGTCCCTGCTAAAAACATATCCAAAATACTAAGATGCAGTCTAGCCATCCTTGCTTCCAAGGAGCATTTGGTTATACTTCTGTTGGTTCTTTTGGCAGTCTGTGGTATATTCAATATTCATCTCCAGCACCACAATTCAAAATCTTCTGTCTCTCTTATTCAACCCCCAGCTTTCATAACTGTATGAATTGAATGAAAATATCATTGTATGAGTCAGGTGCAACTTCATCTTCAATGTGACATCTTTACTTTTCAACACTTTAAAGAGGTCTTTTGTAATAGGTTTTCCCAATGCAGTGCATCTTTTGATTTCTTGAGTGCTACTTCTGTGGGGGTTAGTTGTAGAACCAAGTGAAGCAAAATCTTTGACAGCCTCCATCTTTTCTCCATTTATCATGAAGTGGCTTATTGACCCAGTTATAAGGATTTTTGTTCTCTTGAGGTACAATCCATACTGAAGGCTGTGTTCTTTGATCTTCATCAGTAAATGTTTCAAATTCTCTTCACATTCAGCAAACAGAGTTTTGTCATCTGCATAACACAAGTTGTTAATGAGTCTTCCTCCAATTATGATGCCACATTTTTCTTCAAAAGTCCAGCTTCTTGGATTATTTGCTCAACATAGAGATTGAAGAGGTATATAGTGAAAGGGTAGGGACCTGACACACACCTTTCTGGACTTTAAACCAGGCAGTGTTTTCTTGTTCTGTTGGAATGACTGCCCCCTGGTCCATGTACAGATTCCTCATAAGTCCAATTAAGTGCTCTGGTATTCCCATCTTCACAATGTTATCCATAATTTATTGTGAGCCACACAGTTAAATGCCTTTGCATAGTCAATAAAACATAGGTAGACATCTTTTTGGTATTCTCTGCTTTCAGCTAATATCCATGTGACATCAGCAATGATATCACTGGTTTCATGCCCTCTTCTGAATACAGCTTGATTTCAGGCAGTTCCCTGTCTATATGCTGCTGCAGTCACTTTTGAATGATCTTTAGCAAAATTTTGCTTATCTGTGATATTAATGATACTGTTTGATAGTTTCCACATTCAGTTGGATCCCTTTTCTTGGGAATAGGTACAAATATAAATCTCTTCCAGATAAATCTCTATCAGTTGGCCAGATAGCTGCTTTCCAAATCTCTTGGCATAAAAAAGTGAGCACCTCTAGTATTGCATCTGTTTGTCAAAACATCTCTATTGGCATTCCATCAATTCCTAGAGACTTGTTTTTTACCAGCTCTTCCCAGGCAGCTTCCACTTCATCCTTCAGCACCACTGGTTCCTGATCATATGCAGCTTCTCGAAATGGTTGATCATGTACTGATTCTTTTTGATATAATGATTATGTGTATTCCTTTCGTCTTTTTATGTTTTCTCATTGTTCAATATTTTCTCTGTAGAATCTTTCACTGTTGCCACTCAAGCCTTAGATTTTCATTTTTCTTCAATTCTTTAAGTTTGAGAAAAACAGATCATGTTCTTCCATTTTGGTTTTCTACCTCCAGCTCTTTGCAAATGTCATTATAATATTTGATTTTGTCTTCTCGAGCTACCCTTTGAAATCTTCTGTTTAGTTCTTTAACGTCATTATGCCTTACTTTAGCTGCTTGGCATTTGAGAACAAGTCTCATAGTCTCTTTTGACATGTAACTTGGTCTTTTCTTTCTTTCCTGTCTTCTTAATAACCTTTTGCTTTCCTCATAATATTGGGCAACAATAGCAAAGGGATACTCACTAAAGATATATTTAAATTGTGCAAGGGAAATAAGCTGCACTATTGGTTTACAAAGTTTTTTTAATCATATGTATTTCAATATCATCTCTCTTCATGGACATTGTTAGCCATGGTTAATTAAGAATTTTCTAAATTCCAGGAAGTTGATTTATTTTCTATAAAAAGCATTTACTCATCTTTTATGAATTTTTTAAACAAAGAATATATTCCCTCCCCAGATTTCCCTGAGCTGGAACATGGGGAACCTCAGAGAGACCAACCAGGGAAAGTTAATTAAGTCAAGAATGAGTATCTAGTAAACCAATTCTCAGCATCTGTGGGCAAAGGCTGAAGCAGAAAAGACTATTCTGTTTTAAAATCTAAGTGTGTAGACGGCCAAGTGTAGCAGGCAGACCCCCCCTGTGTAATTATGAGGCTAGATGCCAGGTGGGGAATTCCACCAGGCAGAGAAGGAGGCAGCGACTTTGGGCATCAAATTCACAAGAAAGGGTCATTTTTCCTTCTCATATAAACAGGGGAAGATAGAGCCTGGGTAGTAAAATCCATACCTATTCTGAACCCCTCGATTCTCTAATAAAGTACAATTCAAAAAAAAAAAAAAAGCACTTAATGAGTGCTGTGGCAGGCCAACCAAAAAAGAAAAAGAAGAAGAAGAGGAAGAAGAAGAAGAAGATCCTTAATTAGACAGATTGACACAGTGACTGCAACAATGGGCTTAAACATACAAAAAGATTATGTGCCTGGCACAGAGTCAGGCAGTGTTTCATTCTGTTGTACAGGGTCACTATAAGTAGGACCAACTCAATGGCACCTAACAACAACAACAACAACAACATAGTTTGGATATGAAGTACCCCTCCAAAAAAGCTCTTGTCTTAAAGGCTTGCTTCCTGGCTGGTGGAGCCAATCGTTGCAAATCAATTGATTCATAAGGTCTCTACATTAATCAATGCATTAATCCTTTGATAGGTTCATAATATGATGGCGTTATTAGAAGGCAGTAGAAGGTAGAGATGGGGCCTGATTGGAGGAATTGGTCACTGGGAGTGTGTCCTGGAAAGATATACCTTGTCCTGCCCCATTTCTGTCTCTCTTGGCTTCATGGCCACCATGAGGTGAGCCACCTTGCTCGGCCACACCCTTCCGCCGCCATTATGTTCTGCTCCACCATGGCCCAGAGGCAATGGGGCCAGCCGGCCATGGACCAAAACCTCTGAAACTGAGAGCCAAGGTAAATCCTTCCTCCTCTAAATTATTTCTCTCAGGGACTTGTCACAGCCATGGAGAGTCCAGCTAATGCACTGGGGAATGGAGTTGACTCTCCAACAAGTTTTCCAGAGCCTAACTTTAAAAAGACCTGCAGCCATATCCCTGTTGCATTCGATCCTGTCAGATCTTGGAAGCTAAACAGGGTCGGGCCTGGTTAGTACTAGGATGGGAGACCGCCTGGGAACATCAGGTGCTATAGGCTTAGAAGGTGGACCCAGCAACCCACCCCCAAAAATCAATTCACCATTGAAGACCCTATGAACAGCAGAGAAGCACTGACAATTGTGTTTTGCCTGTTGTATGTAGGGTCTCTATGAGTCAGATACTGACTTGATGGCACCTAACAACAACTTAAAAAAACACCTTTTATGATCACTGGTGGCTGGTTTTAGAAAATCTCTTTTATCCCCAAATCTCATTAGGGTAACACAGTACACACACATTTTTAAACCACCTGTCTATATATTTTGTTTTATTGAGCAAAATATGATACATTAGATATAATATATACATGATACATGGTATGAATGGAGAGAGACTGCAAACTGAGTTAACAAAGGAATCACTGCTTTTTAGATGTTGCTGTTTGTTTGTTTGTTTGTTTGTTTGTTTTGCAGTGCAGTGGGTTTGAACCCAGGGCCTCACACTTGCTAGGCAAGTGCTCTGCTACTGAGCTTCACTCCTCGCCCTTTTTACTTTTTGTTTTGAGACAGGGTCCCGCTAAGTTACACAGGCTGCCTCTGGCCTGGAACTCAACATCCTCCTGCCTCAGCCTCCTGAGTTGCTGTGATTACAGGCAGCACCCAGTTGGATTTTGCTCTCTTGAAATGCAAAATATGAGAAAAGGAAACTTTGGCGTTGATGAAAATTTCCTTAGGGTAAGAGGCTGACTGTGGATCATTCAGTGGTCCTACCACCTCTTTAATGAAGGGAAAAGGATGTCCTGAGCACATTTTTAGTAGACTAATTACAGCGAGCCTGCAGCCATACCACTGTGACATCTGATCCTCTCAGATCTCAGAAGCTAAGCAGGGTGCTGTAGGCTTGGGAGAAGGACTCAGCAACCCACTCCCCCAAAACAATCAGCCATTGAAAACTCTATGAACAGCAGAGAGGCACTAATAATACTATTTTGCCTGTTGTACATAGGGTCACTATGAGTCAGACACCAACTCGATAGAACCTAACAACAATTACAGCGACTTCCCACAAAGACCATTTCGACTTCCCGTTCTGCATTCATTACCCTTCTGGAGAATGGGGTTTGGTCCTGAAGTTCCCCCATCCAACTTCCCTCTGTGAAAAACATTCATCATTTCCTTGCAGTCCAAGCCCAAACTATGTTAAAGTGTATGCCCGGGGCCATTCACCACTCCAGAAACAATCGCATTTGTGGTGTGACCAAGCCCTGAAGGCAAGAAGAAATTATATGGAGTTTTCAAACTCCTTTCCAGTGGCAACCCAAAAAAGGTACTGGTCTTAAAAACCGATTAAAATCCATACCAGTTTTATAGCAAATAATTTCTCCTGAGCCTCCAAACCCTTGCTGAAATAAAGCAGAATCCAGACAAATACCTCACCCACCAACTAAAAATACAAAAGGAAGTGCTGGCGAGGTAGACAAGCCTAGTGCCCTTCATCTGTGCAGACAAAACGTCTACGAAGCTGACTTCAAACGTTTCCATCTTCCTTCCACGGAGTGGACACAGCTAGGCCACTTCTGCCTTGGGAAATGTTTTTTCCCTTCCTTCTCCTAACATCAAAATGTAACCACGAAGGGAACCCAGCGTTTCAAGCCCCAAACGTTGTTTCCGGGTCTCTCCAGTCCCCTCTCCAGCTGAGAAGTTCATCATATCCCAATTTAGCAGCTATTCTTCCGCATGTTGCAGTAAACATCATCATAGACACAAACACACAGTACAGGTAGTGAGAAAATCACTGCCAAAAATATCACAAGCTCGCTGCCAGCAAGCTTCCTTTCTCTGCCTTTTCCTTGAAGGATCTTCGCACATCTGCCTGCCCCTCAGAGCACACTGAGGCCCTTTATGGAGCAATGTCCCCCTTGGCTGCCTGCTCCAAGGAGTGTGTGTGGCTGGAGGCTGTGAGCTGGTGACCTGGGCCAACAACGAGCCCTTTGGGTTCAGGGGTGACTGCCCATTAAGAGGAGAGGGGAGGTCACTGGAAGAAGAATTCTGCTCCATGAAGTGTCTTGCTCAGCAAGATGTAATGAGGATCCGATTCACCACACAGAAATCAATTGTTACAGTTGGCAGGACGGCACAGGAGCAGCTTGGGAAGGGTGAGGGGGGAAGTCTACCCCTTCTCCCTCCCAGCTGTCTGGGCACGT
The DNA here is from genome assembly GCA_007922755.1 of Pedetes capensis. Lineage (NCBI taxonomy): Eukaryota > Metazoa > Chordata > Mammalia > Rodentia > Pedetidae > Pedetes > Pedetes capensis. The sequence continues at coordinate 100,724 of VMDO01004004.1, read as the reverse complement.
GTTCTGCCTTCTGGTGGGAGAGAAGGGGCGGGGACACAGGCCAGTGATTATCTCCCAACCCGGGTGGACCTCTTCAGGCCAGGAATCCTCAGCGTGATCTACAGACAGAAAGGGGATTTATGAGGAACAAAGCACAAACATTTCACATTTTATACCTTCAAGTTATTCAAGGGCTGGGATTTAGCTCAGTTGGTAGAGCACTGCACTGCAGTCTCTGAGGTCCCGAGTTCAATTCCCAGCACCGCAAAATGGGAGAAGGGCCTGGCAATCCACTCCCAAGGCAATCCCTAAGCAGTCAGCCATTGAAAACCCTATGAGGGTCGCCATGAGTCAGATACCAACTCGACAGCACCTAACAACAACAACAACAAGTTATTCTACTCACTTGAAGCACTTTAATAGAGGAGTAAAATATGTTAACTACTTTTATTTTTATCCTGTGCTTATATACAAGGAGCATATTCACCCCTTCTATTATTCTGTACTTTGTTGTTGTTGTTGTTGTTGTTGTTGTTGTTAGGTGCCGTCCAGTCGGTATCCAACTCATAGTGACCCTACGTACAACAGGCGAAACACTATTGTCAGTGCTTCTCTGCTGTGCATAGGGTTTTCAATGGCAGATTGATCTTTGCGAGTGGGTTGCCCGGTCCATCTCCTAAGCCTACAGTATCTGGTGTTCCCAGGCGGTCTCCCATCCAAGTACTAACCAGGCCCAACCCTGCTTAGCTTCCGAGATCTGACGGAAGCTAAGCTAATACCATATGCCACAGGGCTATGGCTGCAGACACACCCTCTCCGTAGTTGGTGGTTAATACATACTGTCTAGAAAGCCACGTCTCCAAAGAGGAGGAAAAATGTATTTGTCCTGAATTGCGATGACATTATTTTAAACAATTCCATTTTAGGCTAGATTAAGCCCACTCGTGAATCATTTTCCTCCCCCAAATATCAAAGTGCTTTATAGAGATGAATGCATTCAGCCTCACAAATGTTCTTTTTAAAGGCAAAAAACAACAACAAACCAAACAAAATCATGCTTCCTTCCACAGGGCAAAATTTTTTATTTTCTTTTCTGTGCTTCCTTTTTCCTTTTTAGTAATAAAAGCAGAGACGGCAGGAAGCCCCAGAACTGGGTAAGGTGGCAGAGATCACGCTCTCACTAGGAGACAAGCCAGGCTGGCCCATGCCTGCTCTGTCTCTGGGGAAGAGGACCCAGAAGCTTCCCCAGGAACCCACTCTGGCTGACAAGGCACCTCACAGACCCTAAACCCCCAGACTTGCTGAAACTCAGCCTGGCGAGTTCCCACAGGACTTTGTTCTCTCTTTAATTGTTCCAATCCCAGTCTGCATTGTGCAATTCAGGGCCCTTCGTGCCACTGTGATTCCAACAACTTTGTATTTCCTCGTAGCTGTTAAATTAGTAGGCCTTGCCCACCTCCCAACTTCAGGCAACGTATCAGAAAGGGCACAGAGTGAATGTTTTAGCAAGTAGATCAATTGTCCTTTTGTACATTCTCTCCCTTCGCCGGCTCCCTGTTTGAAAATAATCCCCATATATTCTCTTGATATCTTGTTGTTTTTGTTGGTGTTAGGTGCCGTCAAGTCAGTATCCGATTCACAACGACCCTGTGTACAACAGGCGAAACACTATTGTCAGTGCTTCTCTGCTGTTCATAGGGTTTTCAACGGCAGATTGATTTTTGGTTGCTGGGTCCTTCTCCTAAGCCTACAGCACCTGGTGTTCCCAGGCGGTCTCCAACCCAAGTACTAACCAGGCCTGACCCTGCTTAACTTCTGAGATCTGACGGGATCGGATGCCACAGGGCTACGGCTGCAGTCCTTGACATCTTAGTCTCATTTTTAAAAAATGCTCTATGAAGAGTTAATATGTGTAAGTGCTTGGGAACTTTGGATAAAGGGTCTAAGAGAAACAAGAGAAGAGGAAATGCAAGCACGTCTCATAAATTGTTTCAACTTCCACGCTGAGAGATTATGACCAGGCAGAAAACAAAAGGGCCCTATGAAGGGTTTAAGAGATAGATTGTGCTCCGAGCTACCACTGTGGAGCTGTTACAAAGGCTTCTTTAAACACTTCCGATGAGAATGAAATGAATTATGACCAAGGAGCTGGGGACGGAGGATGCAAAGGCCAGGATGTCAGGTAAATGAAAATGGTGAATTTCCTCCTGGGCCACTCCCGCCTCACCTCTTCAATGAGCTCTTTTTTCCTGTTTATTCATGAGTTTGAAGTGAATTATCCTTTGCATAATTTGTTTCTCACCTCTGTGTCATTTAGTTCAGAATGACTTCTGTTCTGATCACCCTTAAATCCTATCAGTTATAGTTTCAAAGATATGAAAATGGGATCTTGGTATGATTCATTAAAAGATATTTTGATGTTGTTGTTGTTGTTGTTGTTGTTGTTGTTGTTATTATTCCAGTGTTGAGGATTGAACTCATGGCTCATGCATGATACATCCTCCATCTTTTGACATTTAAATAAAACCCCTCACCACTCATTCATTCATCCATTCATTGTTGTTGTTAGGTGCTGTTGAGTCGGTGTCTGACTCATAGTGACCCTACCTACAACATGTGAAGCACTACTGTCAGTGCTTCTCTGCTATTTATAGGGTTTTCAATGGCTGGTGGGTTTGTTTGTTTTTTTGTTTTTGTTTTTGTTTCTGTGGTACTGGGTGTTAAACCCAGGGCTTTGTGATTGCATGCTCTCCAAGTGCTGGACCACTGAGCTGCACCCTCAGCCCATTTTCTTTCTTTTTTTTTTTTTGAGACAGAGTCTCGCTAAGTTATGCAGACTGCCTCTGGTCTCGAACTTGCCATCCTCCTGCCTCTGCCTCCAGAGCTGCTGGGATTACAGGCATGCACCACTGCACTTGGCTATAATGGCTGATTGTTTTTTAGGAGTGTGTTGGCAGGTCCTTCTCCCAAGCCTACAGTATTTGATCCAAGTACTACCCAGGCCCAACCCCACTTAGCTTCCGAGATCTGACGGGATTGGACGCCACAGTGGTACGGCTGCAGGCATCCAATCATTAGGCAGGCCTTTATATGGAATCCAATATAGACCAGCCTCTGTGCTAAGGGCTGGATTTACTAACATCCCAGATTTAGCCAGGCATGCTAGCGGATAACTGCAATCTCAGCACTGGGGAAGGCAGGAGGATCCTGAGTTTGAGGCCAGCCTGGGCTACCCAGTAAGACCCTGCCTCAAAAAGAACAAAAAATGCAAGCAAAAACAATCCCACGGCAGTCACAGTCCTTTTTATGGGGACCTGGGATTTAGCTCAGTTGGTAGAGCACTGCGCTGCAGTCTCTACTGTCCCGAGTTCAATTCTCAGTACCATAAAAATGGGAGAAGGGCCTGGCAATCCACTCCCAAGGCAATCCCTAAACAGTCAGCCATTGAAAACCCTATGAGGGCCGCTATGAGTCAGATACCGACTTGACAGCACGTAACAACAACAACAACAACAACAACATACTGAATAAAGCCTGCAGCTGTAGCCCTGTGGCATCCAATCCCATCAGATCTCAGAAGCTAAGCAGGGTCAGGCCTGGTTGGTACTTGGATGGGAGACCGCCTGTGAACACCAGGTGCTGCAGGCTTGGGAGACGGACCTGGCAACCCACTCCCAAAAATCAATCTGCCATTGAAAACGGTATGAACAGCAGAGAAGCACTGCCAATAGTGTTTCCCCTGTTATACGCAGGGTCGCTATGAGTCGGATACTGACTCAAGGGCACCTAACAACAACAACAATCCACAGTAGGAATCCAATGTGTTAGACACCGGCACTTGTGACTTCTTTTCGATAGCAACCTTGTTAGGAACTGACATTTCTCAAGAACTATCTGCTAGACTTGCATAATATCATTGATCTTCCCAAGGGCTCTGGGAAAAATGAGCATCTCTTCTTCTATGCTCCAAAAACGGAAACTGAGGCACTGAGCAGCTAAAGAATCGACCTCCCCTACATCTGACACAACCTCCCTTTCTTTTGCTGCTCATCGCTTCCTTGCTGGAAATAGTGGAGTAAAGCTGCACCCAAGCTCTTTTGCCTCCTAGTCGAACTTGAAGCAAGTCGTTTAAAATACTCACCTAATTCTCAGTCTCTAGTGTTTGCAATGCAAAACAACCGTGCTACTATTTGATCTGAGGTTTTTCTGGGGTTTGTTGGTTTGGTTTTTCTTATTTGTTTTTAATGTGGAAAAGGAAAAGCAGTTTAAAACGTACAACTTCTTTTTTCTTTTTCTCTTTTTAAAAAGAGGCCAAAAGCCGAATGCAGTGCAGACACATGCCTGGAACCTCCTGTGGTCACGCCTCTACAAATTAGCCCAGGGTCAGCGAGCCTTTTCTGTCCAGGGCCAGTTAGGAAACATGTCAGGCTTTCAGGTCATTAGGTCTCTGCCACCACTGCTCTGCTGCACTTTTGGAGCTAAAAAGCCACCGTAGACAATATGTGAATGAACAGGCGTGGCTGTGTTCCAACAGCTTTGTTTTCAAAACAGCTCTGGGCTTGACCTAAGCCATCCTTTACTTCAGAGTCACAGTCCTCTGCAGGGTCTCCTTTGATGTCCAAGTGCTTAACCTAGGGTCCATAGGTTGCAGGGAGTCTCTAAATTCCCTTCTGGAATCATTCGCAAGATTTTGGGGGTTTTGTCTTTTTGTTTGTGTGGACGTTTATCAGAGTCCCAGCAACTTCAGGACTCAAAAAAAGACCTGCTGAGCGTATGCACCCTAATGTATTTTTTACCCTTAGGGCAGCGTTCAATGCCCTATTTCTTTCTTCTTTTTTTCTTTCTTTTTTTTTTTTTTTTTTTTTTTTTTTTTTTTTTTTTTTTTTTTTTTTTTTTTTTTTTTTTTTTTTGTTTTTTTTGTTTTTTTGGTTTTTTTTTAGTTTTGTTTTGTTTTGTTTTGCAGTACTGGAGGTTGAACCCAGGGCCTCATGCTTGCATGCTTTGCAAGTGCTGGACCACTGAGCTGCACCCCCAGTCCATTTTTTACTTTTTGAGACAGGGTCTCGCTAAGTTATGCAGATTGCCTCTGGTCTCAAACTTGCGATCCTCCTGTCTCCACCTCCCCAGCCGCTGGGATTCAATGTCCTATTTCTGGAGTTTCCAGAACACCTTGGGCAACTTTCTTGCCTCTGAGCCTCTGCCAATGCTTTCCCCTGTGCGTGACATGAACCTTCAGTATAATCCAACTAAGAGCATGAGCCACTGTGTATAAAGCAGCTCCTCCCAGCCAGGCTTGTCCTGGGAGAAGGCACCAGACCACAGGGGGGCCAGGATGGAGAGGCGGGAGCGAGTCAGACAAGCAACCTGCCATCCCCAATTCAGTGTGGCCGGGAGAATTACAGGTACCTTCAGACCCCCCAAGAGGGGTGCTTAACCCTGGTCTGGGGTCAAGGAATGTTCCGCAGAGGAAATCCTGCTTAAGCTGGCGCCTGAAGAATGGATGGGAATTGGAATCTGGAATCCGGAGTTTGCTGACAGAGACAAAGTGGGCAGGGAGAAGACACAGGTAATTGTCTGTAAACAAAACAAAATCGGGTTTGTCAGTCATAAGGCAGAAGAGTCCACTGCAGAGGGGAAAGGGGCTGTGCCACTGAGCGTCTTGTACGCAGGGGAGGCGTTTGTTCTTTACAGCAAAGCCCATGAGACGTCCTCTCCTCGCCCCACAGGCCTGCCGCTCAGCTTGGCCACAGGACCAGCGGCTTCACCCACCTGGAAGCTGAGCAGACATGGAATCCTGGGTCCAGCTCTAACCTACCGGATCAGCGCATTTTCCTACATCCGGGAGTGACTCACCCCCACAGAAAACTTTACAAAGCGCTTCCTTACCCTGAGTAAACCCTATCCGCCACATCACGTGACAAACCCCTACCTGGGTTTCCCAGCTGCCTCCCAGGGCCATAACCCCCGGGCACTGTCCAACCTCTCAGCTGGACGGCCTGGTGCTGAGGATTTTGCTCTCCCAGCAGGTGTGCAAAGAGGACTCTGACTTTAAGGAAGATTTAGAAAATACCTTTCCTGATCCCTGTCTCCACAGATGAATTGCTTCGTGTTCTCATGGCACTTTGGCCTTCCTTGTGTCTTAGTATTAATGAGGAGTCTAAAATTATTTTGCCTGCACCACAGCCATGTGGCATCCGATCCCTTCAGATCTCAGAAGCTAAGCAGGGTCGGGCCTGGTTAGTACTTAGATGGAAGACGGCCTGGGAACATCAGGTGCTGTAGGCTTGGGAGACGGACCTGGCAGCCCCTTCCCAAAAATCAATCTGCCATCGAAAACCCTATGAATAGCAGAGAAGCACTAACAATAGTGTTTCACCTGTTGTATGTAGGGTCGCTATGAGTCCGTTACCGACTCAATGGCACCTAACAACAACAACAACAAAATTATTTTACTGGGAGGGTGACACAGGGATGTTGGAGACAAGGTCTTGCTGTGTAGCCCTGGCACTCACTACCTAGAACTCACTACTTAGACCAGGCTGGCCTCAAGCTCTCTTCTACCCTCCCGCCTTAGCCTCTTGAGTGCTGGGATTACAGGTGTGCATCGGCAAGCCTGTCTTTAAAATTATATTTTTACACATCTAATGTCATTAGTAGGGCTGGGGTTTGGCTCAGTTGGTAGAGTGCCGCATGGCACTCCCTGAGAACCCAGCTTCGATACCCAGCACCGCAAAAATGAGAGAAGGACGTGACAATCCACTCCCGGAACAATCAGCCATTGAAAACCCTACGAAGGCCGTTATGAGTCAGACGTGACTCAGCGGTACCTAACAACAACAATTTTCCTCATCAGACTGTGAGCAATTTCCTTCTGACTTGCTTGTGGGTTGCCAAGACCCACACAGTGCCTCCAACTCAACACGTGCCCAAGTGCACACATGAATAACAGACCACCACATGGCCTTTTAGTGTGAGTCCACTGGTCAGATCAAAGGTCAAATGGGTCATTAAAATGAAAGTAGCCTCACTCTTTTTTTTTCTTTTTTTGTGGTACTGGGGGTTGAACTCGCGCTTGCATGCTCTGCAAGTGCTGGACCACTGAGCTGCACCCACAGCCCATTTTTTTACTTTTTGAGACGGGTCTCGCTAAGTGACACAGACTGCCTCTGGTCTTGAACTTGTGATCCTCCTGCCTCCACCTCCCAAGCAGCTGGGATTACAGGCATGCGCCACCGCACCCGGCAGTAACCTCACTCTTAATGAGCAGTTTATCAGTAAGATTTTGATCTGTCTATCGGAATCAAGGGGGCTGGGATTTAGCTCAGTTGGTAGAGCAACGCTCTACAGTCTCTGAGGTCCCGAGTTCGATTCCCAGCACCACAAACATGGAGAAGGTCCTGGCAATCCACTCCTGGGGCAATCCCGAAACAATCAGCCATTGAAAACCCTGGAAGGGTCGCTATGAGTCAGACACGACAGCACCTAACAACAACAACAACAATCGGAATCAAGATATGTCACCAGCTCAAACTGAGGTTTTTCTTTGTCTTAAAACCAGACATTTAACTCCCCCCAACAGCGGGCCATTAGAGCAACTCCCCAAAGCCAGGAGAAGGCCCTCGCTACTCCCCAAAGCCAGGGCCTTCCTTTCTCCAGCCATTGCTACCTTCATTTCACTGGCCTTGCGAGCACTGCCCGCCACCATTTCATCTTGCATGACAGCCCATTCCTCTAGCTGACCACAAGCTGCATGAGGAAGTCATTTCCTTTTATTTATCCTAAATTTTCTTTTTTAACCATTTGTTCTCCCTTAAGAGAATAATTTTGAAAGGAGAAATTAATATAATTGTTTCGTGGCTTAGGGGCATCAGGGATATACATAGTTTAAAAATCCTTCTCAGAATCTGTGGTTTGGTTAATTAATTAATTTTAATGAATTAACTTATCTCATTTATTTATTTACTTTGGTGTTTTTGAGGCAGGATTTCACTGTGTAGCTCAGGCTGGCCTTGAACTCTCCATCTTCTTGACTCAGACTCCTAACTGCTGGGATTAAAAAGCATGGCACACTGTGCCTGGCTTTGATTCAATTTTAAATTTTATTTTTCCCCCTGCAGTGCGACAGAACATGTCCATTTTGCAAATTTTATAAAATAAAGGAAACATAAACAATGCATATCCGACTCTGGAGAGGGATGTGATGGCGTTATTTCTGAAGAGGATTTAGTCTTCAACAGTCACATTAGCACTTTCTCCTTTGTGAATGCCTTTGTCATCTAAGTGTCCTGTGAGCAGAATCAAATACCAGTCATTGCAAAGCTTCTGTACCTGAAGCATGACTGCCTAGCAGGCAGAAAAGTGATGCTGTCATAGGACAGCCAAGGCCCTGGGGGAAGGGCCCCATAGGGCGCCAGTCTATCTGAAAGTCTTACTTCAGCAACAAAACTGCTAGGAAGATTTCTCCCTCCACCTTCCTGGGGTGGAGGAAGAAACTGAAAAACAACTACAGCAATATGAAAAATCAAGCTCCCTACCCAAATAATCTTGTACTCTCAAAAATCTGAGAAAGGGCTTCTTTCCCCTACTACCAGCATCTCAGGTCTCTGAAGGAGACTCTGAGCTCCTTACACAAATGATAGCCTATCTTCTGATCACTCTTTGACAGGAAGAACATTCTCTGTGATGAGGCATTTGAATCCACAGGATAAGGCTTTAAACAAACCACTGATTTATTTCTAATTGACACATCAGGCATGTACATGTGTACCAAGTACAGGGTGATGTTTAGATATGTGCATACATTGTGCCAAGTCAAATCAGATGTTTAGCATACCCATCTGAAAGGTAGGATCCTTTCCCTAAGACATCCTCAGGAAAAGCCAAAGACAGCTTGCCAGCTTCCTCAACAATAGGTTTTTGTCCAACAATGAAGTCCAACAATGGACTTCTTTTGAGTGACTCCATTTTATTCTTGAAAGGCACATACTCATTATAAATCATTTAAGTGATGAAGAAAAATGCAAAGATTAAAATATCAAATCATCCAACAACCCTAACAACATTCAGAAATAACGGCTCTGAACATTAAGATGGACTCCATTCTAGAGAACACTACATTCTTATATTCATCCATTGAGAATAGATGATATGAGATATAAGATAAATATAGAAAAGTCTACGTAAATGAAAATGACTGTTCAAATTGTTGTTGTTAGATGCGATTGAGTTGGTATCCAACTCACAGCAACCCTACGGACAACAGGCGAAACACTATTGTTATTGCTTCTTTGCTATTCATAGGATTTTCAATGGCTGATTGGTTTTTGGCAGTGGGTTGCCAGGTCCTTCTCCCAAACCTACAACACCTGGTGTTCCCAAGCAGTCCCCCATCCAAGTATTAACCAGGCCCGACCCTGCTTAGCTTCCGAGATCTGACCAGATCAGATGCCACAGTGGTATACGGTTGTAGGTTCTATTCAAATTAGGTAATTAAAACAGTTTTTCTACATGATTTTAATAGAAGAAAAAGGAGTTCATGTAAAACAAGAGGAAATGAAAGTAGATAGACACTGAGCTCTGCTTGCCTGAGTTCGTGTTGAATGTTCCATGCCACAGTTCACTCCACCCATTTGATGGTGTGGCCTATGCTCATGGAAGTTTCTACAGGCTGAGGCTCAGTGATGAGCCATGGAAAATGGAGAAACCTGACATATGCTTTACTCTCTGATAAAATCTGGAATGGTCAGGTAGGATCTTAGTTTCTGTAACTTTTCCCTTATCTATTCCCTAGACCTACCCTTTCTGTCCCCTTTTTTCCAAACTGGGAGGTTTGATTAGCATTTTTAGAGGCTGAATACAGCCAAACCAGTTCTGTTCCTCTTCTTGACCTCCAGCCCCATCATGAAGTTGGGGACATGAGACTGTGCTTCTTTCCTTGTTTGGCTAATGGCCATTTTGTTGTTTTGTTCTGTTTTTCATTCATTCATGAAAGAAATAAATAAGAGAAAGAGTCAGTGCTCTGAATTAACTACTCCAATTTTCCTATCACCAGGTTCCTAAGTCACTGCTGGACTTGTGGGAGGACTGTAATGCTAAGTAGATTCTCTTACTTCATGTTCTGTCATCAACAACCATTGTCTTCATCGCTTTGGGTTACTATACAGGAATACCGTGGACTTCAGTGGCTCACAAACAACAGAAATTTATTTCTCACTGTTCTAAAGACTGGAAGCCCAAGATCAGGGTGCCAATATGGTTGGGTTCTAAGTAATTAGGCCACAGCCTCCACCTTCATGACCTAATTATCTCCTCAAAGGCCTCACTTCCTTATACCATGACATTGGAGATTGGGATTTCAACATGTGAATTTGGGGGCCAGGAGAGGCAATAAACATTCAATCCACAGGAGCCATAATCTCCCAGTATGCATTGAGATCATCATGAAAGAATGAAGTATGGATTCGAGGAAGTGGCTTTCAGAATAGATAGAAAGTTACATCTCTTATGGAAAATTGGGATATTTAATTGTTGATTCAACTAAGCAGTTTTATCATCATTGTCATAATTCACAGTTTGGCCCCCTGTTGTTAAAACTCTAAGATTTAAAAAAAAAATATTCTCACACACCTTAAAGCAATAACTTTATATAACAGTTCTGTGAAATGTTGTTTTCTCTTTCTTTTTTATTTATTTTTATTTTCTGTGGTACTGGAGGATTGAACTCAGAGCCTCATGCGTGTATTTGCAAGTGCTCTATCAAGTTGCAACCCCAGCCCATTTTTGACTTTTTATTTTGAGACAGGGTCTCACTAAGTTATACGGGATATCTTTGGCCTCAAACTCGCAATCCTCCTGCCTCTGCCTCCACAATCACTGGGATTACACATCTATCCCCAGTATGGGTGGTAAAATGAGATAAATGTGAAATGTGAAATGGAAAATAAATATAGAAAGGCAGCATTGCTTGGCTCTAGAGCTAGGTGCTCTCTATAATGACCCCCAGAATAGGACCATTCTAGGCATTTCCCTAAAATCAGCCCTGATTTTGATTGATTAAACCCATAAACAAGCATTTATCTAGCAGCTTGTATGTAGCAAGGCCTATGGTAGGCAACAGAAATGTGGAGGAGAAAAAAAAAACATGGTCTCTTTTCTTAGGAGATCATGGCTGATTGGAGGACACAGGTAATTTTTATTCAGTGCCATGCATTCATGAGCAGACACTGAAGAGCCCAGGAAGCTGCAGAAAATCTGCCTACCCTTTCTTAAAAGCTTACTCAGTGGAGTTGCCAACATAAGCTGGCAATAAAGTACCAGGTAGAGAAAGGGCCGAGTAATTCAGGCAAAGAACCCAGCACATGTAGACACATGTAGATGTCAAAGGGCTGCTTGGACCAAAACCATCGAAGCTCCATGGGACTGGGTCATAAATTACTGTGCCTAAAATCAAACTGTGAAGGGTTTGCCTCAGCATCACAGAGAACCTGGAAGTTATCCTGTAAAAAGGGGAAGGAAGCTGAGGGCTAGGACTTTACAGGCCATTTTCTTTCGCTGTCCTTCTTCAATCTCTATGCTGAGCAAATAATCTGAGCAGCTGGACTTTATGAAGAATGTGGCATGAGTATTGGAGGAAGACTCATTAACAAACCGCATTATGCAGATGGCACATCTCTGCTTGCTGAAAGGGAAGAGGATTTGAAACATTTACTGATGATGATCAAAAGATACAGCCTCCAGTGAGAATTACACCTCAACATGAAGAGACCAAAAATCCTTACAACTGGGTCGGTAAGCAACTTCATGACAAATGGAGAAAAGATGGAGGCTGTCAAAGATTTTGCTTTACTTGGTTCTACAATCAACACCCATGGAAACACCCTTTGCTTTCCTTTGCTAGTTCCCTCCTTCCTTCTTTCTACTCTTTATATTGTCCCTTCTTCATTACATTTAACTATGCATTTTTATATATCAATTTATGTCTAGGAATTTTTCTTCCTTTAAGTAAGATTCAGCCCCCACATATGAGTGAGATCGTGTGGTATTTCTCTTTTTGAGCTTGTGTTCCTTTGCTTAAGATGATATTTTCCAGTTCCATCCATTTTGCTGCAAATGATATTATTTCACTTTTTTATTGCTGAGTAGTATTTCACTGGGTATACGTACTATCATTTTTATCCATTCTTCTGTTGATGGGCACCTTGGTTGGTTCCATATCCTTGCTATTGTGAAGAGTGCTGCACTGAACATGGAGATGCAAGTGACTCCCAGGTATGATGAGGTTGTCCAAGAGTTTGCTTTACTTGGTTCTACAATCAACCCCCACAGAAGCAGCAGTAAAGAAATCAAATGACATATTGCATTGAGAAAAGCTGTTGCAAAAGACCTCTTAAAAGGTTGGAAAGTAAAGATGTTACATTGATGATAAAGGTGAGCCTGACTCATAGCATGGTATTTTCAGTTGCGTCATATACTTGTGAAAGCTGGATGTTGAATAAGGAAGACATGAGAAAATTGATGCTTTTGAATTATGGTACTGTAGATGAATATACCATGAACTATTAAAGGAGCCAACATATCCATTCTAGAAGAAGTGCAACCGAGTGCTCCTTGGAAGCAAAGATGGCTAGACTGAGTCTTATTTATTTTGGACAGGTAGTCAGGAAGGACGCATCCCTAGAGAAGGACATCATGTTTGGGAGATTGGTGGGTCAACGAAAGAAAAGAAGATGCTCAATTAGACGGATTGACACAGCGTCTGCAACAATGGGCTTAAACTTAAAAATTATCATATGCATGGCACAGTGTCAAGTAGTGTTTAGTTCTGTTTTACTTAGGTCACTATGAGTCAAACCCAACTCAATGGCACCTAACAACAACAAGGACTGCACTGAATTTTTCGTCAACCAAGTCTTTCTTGGCTTAAGTTGCTTTTGCCGTCAACTAAGACCTTCACACTTTCTTCATTTGAGCAGCTATTGTGCTGGGTCTAATCTGGGATGGTTATCAGGGTTACTCTCCTTCCTCTCAGCATACATGAGGAGGGTGAGTTCCTGTCCTTCTAGAGTAAGGAGTGGTCATGTGACTTGCTTAGCCAGTGTGATGTGAGATGGAATGTGCTACTTCATTTAGAGCTAATTTGAGATTTGCCAGGTGGCTATTTTCCTCTGTCACTGTGAACAGCAATGTTCAGATGATAGTTTTCATCAGCCTGAACCCCAGAGTGAGGAAACTATGGACCAAAGGTCCCAAGTGACCCGCTGTGGGTGGGAAGGTGAATGGCAAGTAAAACTTTGTTGCTTAAATTAGTGGAATCTGGGGGATTATTTGTTACCACCACATGATCTAGCCTAGACTGACTGATACAAATTCTCCCTGTAAATGAATCAATGTTTAAAATCTAAACAGTGGTTCCCATTTGTTCCCATTAAAGTTCTTCTTTTCTGCAGCAATCAAGCCTTCCAGACTCTCAGAATATCTAGGAATCTTGATTTGATTTCACTATATGCAATGGATACTTTAAACAGCTTAAAATCTGATAAACTTTCTTTTTCATTGAAATGACTGATTCAAAAACAGTGTATTAGGACCAGGTCCAATGCACTGACCACTGGAAAACTCTCCCCAGATTGATACTAATCCAAATATAAAATTCTTGTAACATAATGCATAAAGATATATTATTATTGAATTTGTTTCTTCATCTTAGCAAGTAATAGGAGTTTTTCAAAGTACTTAGTCAAGACCAAGCAGCCCAGCACACACCTGTAATTCCAGGGACTCAGGAGGTCAAGGGAGGAGGATCGCAGGTGCAAGGCCAGAGGCAGCCTGCACAACTTAGCGAGACCCTGTCTCAAAATAGAAAACATAAAAAGGGCTTAGGGTGCAGCTCAGTGGTGGAGCACTTTCACTAGGCCCTGGATTCAATCTATAGTATCATTTTTTTTTTAAAATGTCCATAGTCAGGTCTGGTAGAATATTCCCCCTTATCATCTAGCAACCCTTTCAAAATCAGTTTAGCATGGTAACCGTACTCTTTAGGAATATAAGATGCCTCATGAAAAACAATATATCCTTTTACGAAGTGCTGGTGGATCATTTCATTAAATAATTATTCCAAACTTATACAGGAGTTCATGAAAATACTACTCATTTGTATTTTCTGAAACTATCTGAAGCATCAGGTACTTTTTGACCCCTTCTCGAGACTTGGGATGGCCAAAGGAAATGAGGTTTTAGCTTGAGTGCAAAAAGGGCAAATGACATCGGAGTTGTTTTCCCATGCCGTACCTCCTTGATGATACTGCCTTTCAGAATTCAAACACAGCAGACACTCAAGTACGTAGTCTTCTTTGAAAACAGGAGGAAGAGGGATTCATGCAGATACCTCTTTTCTAATTCTTATCTCTGTATAGTGGCTGAGTGCAAAGAGTCCACTAAATCGCTAAGTGCAATGTTGTTGTTGTTAGGTGCCGCCAAGTTGATATCCAACTCGTATCGACCCTGCGTACAACAGGCAAAACACTTTGTCAGTGCTTCTCTGCTGTTCATAGGGTTTTCAATGGCTGATATTTTTCAGGAGAGGGTTGCCCGGTCCTTTTCCCAAGCCTGCAGCACCTAGTGTTCCCAGGTGATCTCCCATCCAAGTACAAACCTGGCCCAACCCTGCTTCGCTTCTGAGATCTGACGGAATCGGATGTCACAGGGCTATGGCTGCAGGCAAGTGCAATAGGGTCTAGAATCAATGCACCTGAGTTTGAATTCTGTCTTTGTCACTGACAACTTTTGTGAGTTTGGACAAATTGTCCCACCTTGAATCCTTGCTGTCCTCTTTTGTAAAATGATGTAATAATAGGATCCACCTTGTACTGTCCTTGAGAGGAGCAAAGCAGAGCATCCAGGTAAATTGCACCAATAAATGGCTGTAATACCTAGTAAAATGTCTGCTTGTGTTGCAGGGCGTTTCTTTGTTGTTAGGTGCCATTGAGTCTGGCCCAACTCATAGCAACCCTATGTACCACAGAACAAAACACTCCCCCGTTCTGTGCCAGGCACACAAGTTTTTTTTGTTTAAGCCCATTGCAACAGACACTGTGTCAACCCATATATTTGAGGGTCTCCTTTCTTTCGTTGACCTGCCTCTCTCTCAAACGTGATGTCCTTCTCCAGGGATTGGTCCATCCTGACTACATGTCCAAAATATGTAAGATGCAGTCTAGCCATCCTTCCTTTCAAAAACACTCTGGTTGTACTACTTCTAGGACAGATCTGTTGGTTCTTTCAGCAGTCCATGGTCAATATTCAATATTCATCTCCAATTCAATATTCAATATTCATCTCTGGCACCATAATTCAAAAGCATCAATTCTTCTCCTGTCTCCCTTTATTCAATGTCCAACTCTCACAACCATATGATGTAACTGAAAATACCATGGTATGAGTCAGGCGTAGCTTCATCTCCCATGTGACATCTTTACTTTTCAACACTTTAAAGAAGTCTTTTGCAACAGCTTTTTCCAATGCAGTGCGTCTTTTGATTTCTTGACCTCTGCTTCCATGGGTGTTGATTGCAGAACCAAGTAAAGCAACGTCTTGGACAACCTCAATCTTTTCTCCATTTATCGTGAAGTTGCTTCCTGACCCAGTTGTAAGGATTTTTGTTTTGTTGATGTTGAGGTGCAATCCATACTGAAGGTTAGATTCTTTGATCTTCCTCAGTAAATGTTTCAAATCCTAAAGACAAATAACCAATGAATTAATTTGCTGGTCAATAATACATACAAAGGGATCACCTATTTCTTGCTAAACTTTTATGCAAGATAAGTAAAATAATGAAGAGTTAAGTACAGTCCAGATGTTGCCTAGCGCTTGGGAATGTGGCTGCAAATTCCTTTAAAATGTGAGGTTTCATGCCTTTGCAATCTTTCTCCCTGACAAATGGCCTTGATTCCACATGACTTGGGTTGTAAAGACTAGACACATTTTAATTTCCTTTTTTAGTGTCACCTGGCTATCTTAGCTGATAGGAGATGAAGCGCTGCAGATCATAGAAATCCAAGAAAACCCACATTTTCTTTTAGTTTTCTCTCTCGGGAATCCAAGTTTTCAAACTAAGGGCATATTTAGGATTCCAAAAAGCAGAGGAGGTGGGGCTAAGACCTTCACGGACACCAATTCAAAATACTTTGATATTATTTTTAGAATACCTTTGAAGAAAAGAATTTTTTTTTTAATTTGCCAAAGAAGCATAGGACTATTCTTTCTGATGTTTGCAGGCTTACTTAAATTTCCATAAAATATTTATATTAAATAGTCTAAAAGGATGAAGCACGATAACTGAGTTTATTTTTATTTTATTGATTAGTTAATCAAAGTCAAGTCCTCTGATGTATCATCCAGACTGGTATTTTGCCAATTTTTGGAAGAAACAAATATATGCATAGTCTTTCCTATGGAACAATACCAATGATATGGAGTCTATCATTATTTTCATTTGCGGTTCTTGGACTTTATTTGTAGGATGCTTTATCTTTCCTGGAAGAGAGGTCTCTGTCTGGCATGGCCCTGCCTTCTCTCCCTTTTAATTTTTTTGCGCAGGCTATCTGCCCTTCACTGGGGAAAAGGATGTCAAGTCGGAGCATAATGAAAGCCTGGGTCTCCCGGGCCTTTCATCTTCAGGCTTACTCTCTGAAGTGCATTCCTTCACAAGATCGTGGGCAGCTCCGCCCTTCCTAAAATAACACCGTGGCCCTTGAAGCTCTGCCTCAGACCTCCCCCTCTCCCCTAATTGCACATAAAGCAACTGTGTTGTAGTGGAGGAGAAAACGGTGCTGTAGCGGGAGCCTACATAATTTATGGGGTCTCATGCAAAATGAAAATGCACGAACCCTTGTTCCAAACACAGAGGAGAATCGCACCGCTTAAAGTTCCAAAATGAAAAGCGTTCTCCTTCCTGCTTCCTTCTACACTCTCTCCCTTCCCTTGTCATGGCAGTTTTATTTATTGTTTAACATCACCGTAAGAAAAAAGAAGAAGTAAAATTGTAAATTATTAGCAGGAATGTTGCCGTTCATCCTTATATGGTGCGGTGCCAATTTTAAATTGAATTATCCGTGTTTGACCCGTGGGAAGTCACTAAACTGCACACCTATTTCATTCCTTGTAGATGCATTGTGTGTACCTCGCTCACACAAGAACAATGGAAAGGTCGCACAAGCCCACTCAACTCTTTCAATTTCATTTCTTGCATACGATTTACACGCCATTCTCCACCCCATTGGTGTGTAAAGAAGAGGAACTATGCACTCACCCATTTTTCCCTCTATTTCTACGCCATTATTTTCAGCACAAGTAGTTAGCTAATATGGGGCTGGGATTTAGCTCAGTTGGTAGAGTGCTGCTCTGCAGTCTCTGAGGTCCCAAGTTCAATTCCCAGCATTGCAAAATGGGAGAAGGACGCAGCAACCTACTCCCAAGGCAATCCCGAAATAGTCAGCCATTGAAAACCCTATGAGGGTCGCTATGAGTCGGACTCGACTGGACAGCACCTAACAACAGCAACAAGTTAGCTAATACAGGGAGGGAGCTTGAGCAATAGAGTGTGATCGCGTTCTTTGGTGTGTTGTGTTTCTTAAGTGGTGTTGCCATCTTTCTCTATTCAAAGCAGATTTGGTTTGAATGGAAGTGGCCTCTTGGGGCCCTGAGCGGCACCCACCTTACTCAGCTGTGGACACACCACACCTGTACTCGCTTTGAGTCTCCCTGAACCTCACGAATCCTGGGTCTGCTGGGGCATCATGGGCACCATGTGCAAACGGGGCAGATGGAATGCCTGTGGGCAGGACCTGTGCATGTCCCCTCTGCTCAGGAGGTCCATTGTTCTTTTGGACTTCACTTGCAAAACGCAGGTTCAAAGATGGACCTAGGAGGAATATGTAGACAATGGCAGTGGAGAATTGAGCCATGCACGGGGCCCTTGTGAATGGCACATGCGTGGTCACATGCCCACAGACCAACTCCAGGATGTTGGTAGCTGTTCTTCTAGAAGACCACAGCCATCACGGTTAGATTGTGAAAAGTGAGGAGGGAAGCCGGGCATGGTGGCGCACTCCTGTAATCCCAGCAGTTCAGGAGGCGGAGGCAGGAGGATCGCAAGTTCGAGACCAGAGGCAGTCTGAGTAATTTAGCTAGACCCTGTCTTAAAAAGTAAAAAAGTGGGCTGACGGTGCATCTCAGTGGTCCAGCACTTGCAAAGCATGCAAGCGTGAGAGGCCCTGGGAGTACTGCAAAAAAAAAAAAAAAAAGTGAGGAGGGAATGAGGTCCCCAACATCTACCCTGTTAAATCGATGTCTTCGGTCACAATCACTTAACATCACAGGCTCACTTGTCACTTGCTAGAATCCACTACCTTGCTCTACCTGGGAGGTGAAAATTAAACATTTCAGCATCCTCATTACAGAAAATACACAACAAGTTTGTGGACATAGATTGAAAATAAATTTGGAGGTAACAACTTTGACGATTCACGGGATTCTTTTTGAACAATGACTTCAGTGCCTAACACAACCCTTTCTCAAGCCCACAGTAAGTCCGCCTACTTTGGCATACACACAACCCCCCGGGATAACCTGCTGAAATGTAGGTTTAAGAAGCTCCCCAGATTGTCTTGACAGACAAGATCCCAATGTTGCATGGACCATACTCATTAGACAACATTACCCATTGTTTATCTGAAATTCAAATTTCTATTAGCTCACTCTGGTAACTCCATCCCTAATGACTCCAGTGCATATTGTTGTTGTTAGGTGCCGTGGAGACAGTATCTGACTCACAGTGACATGACATACAACAGGAGAAACACTATTCTCAGTGCTTCTCTGCTGTTCATAGGGTTTGCAATGGCGGATTGATTTTTGGGAGTGGGTTGCCGGGTCCATCTCCCAAGCCTACAGCACCTGGTGTTCCCAGGTGGCCTCCTATCTAAGTACTAACCAGGCCCGACCCTGCTTAGTTTCCGAGATCTGGTGGGAACAGAAGCCACAGGCTATAGCTGCAGGTTCCAGTGCATACAGGCTGCTTATAAAGAATGCAGGGTGGGGTTTTTTTTTGTTTTGTTTTGTTTTGTTTTTTGTGAAATGGAGCCATGTAAATGGCCTGAAAGGTTTGGCTGAGCATGGGTGAGATTTGGAGAGCTCTTCTCTGAGGACAGAGAACCTGAAAGGCATCAATGCTCCAGTTCCAGAGCGCTCCCTACTACCAAAACTCACATCTCCAACTTTATTTTCAATCCATGTCCACAGACTTGCTACACAGCCTTTATAACAGGGAGGCTGAAATGTTTAACTTTCACCTCCCAGGCAGCAGCAAGTTACAGGTGAGCCTGTGATGTGAAGCGATCGACAGAAGGACATAGACTCGTTAGCAGGGTCAGTGCGCTGGTCCTTATTCCCTACTCAAATTTACAGCCTAACCGCGATGGTTGCAGCTTTCTACAAGAATAATACTGCCCCTCAAAATCTTTCTCTCTGGCTTCCTCGAATCCTGTTGGTTTCTCTCCTTTTTCTTTGGCTCCTTCCCTTCAGCTCTGTGCAGGGATGTATCCTAGTTTAAGGAGACCCACAGTCCCTGCTTGCAATTTGGGGAGCTCTGTGGAAAGCAATCAGCCATTGAAAACCCTATGGGTCACTAAAACAAACGGAAAGCAATGCCCAATGACAAGCCCAAGATTTGGTCAAAGTGAGTATTGGGCAGAGTGAATAAGGAAATCATCACACGTTGCAAATTTTACAAAGCTCGTTAATGAGCATCCATCTAAAACAATGTTTTCCTGCATTTGGTGGCTGCACACTCCTTAATCACTTGCTCAGATGACACCTTGTTTTATATCAGCATTTTCTGTAGAAACAACAGAATGATAATGCAGTCTTTCCTCTAGAATGATGAACAGAAATCTGCTATCGACTGCTGATAGCATAGAGGACTCTCTCTCTCAACTCCCTGAAGAGGAAATGGCAATCCCATGAACATTTTCAGAATTGCTGGCAACTCTGGGCAGACTTCATCCAACTTTCTTTTATATCTGAACTGTCAGACTTGGAAGAACTTCCCGACTTGCCCTGTTTAGTTCTAACCTAGTTTCCCTGCTTCTGGTGCTGAGCAGCATGGGTCACACACATGGCTTGACCTCTGGCCATACCTCCCCCGGGCTCTGGCCTGGTGGAGTGAGGTGTGCCCCAGGCAGGAAGCAAAGCCTGAGTGCAGGCAGCTAGCACTTGCTTCAATATAAACAAAACTTCCTGCAACACGGAAATGCAGACTGTTTGTGATGTCTCATTTTCTTTGTCAACTTGGCTGGGCCACAGGGACTGGGTATTTTGCTAAACCTTATTCTGGATGTTTCTGTGTGGGTGTTTTTGGGTGAGATTTACATGGGAAGTGGTGGGCTTTACCTTCCCTAATGGGTGCGGGGCTCATCCAGTCAGGTGAAGATCTTAACAGAACAAAGATTGACCTCACTCAAGCTAAAAGGAATTCTGTCAGCTGACGGCATTTGAGCTTGTACAGCAATGTCTTCACAGGTCTGCAGGCTGCTGACCTACCCTGAAGACAGATAGAGAGAGAGAGATGAGAGATAGATAGCTAGATAGTAGATAGATATGTTGCTGTTGTTGGAGCTGGGTTTTAGTTCAGCCAGTGGAGTGCTACTCTGTTCTCTGTGAGGCCCTGGGTGAGATCCCAGCACCCAAAAATGGGAGAAGGACCTGGCAGCCCACTCTAGAAACAATCCTGAAACAATCAGCCATGAAATCCCTATGAATAGCAGAGAAGCCCTGACATCCTGCTGGGGGGTGCCTGGAATTTTTTTTTTTTTTTTTTTTTTTTGTCATACTGGAGGTTGAACCCAGGGCCTGTACTTGCATGCTCTGCAAGTGCTGGACCACTGAGCTGCACCCTCAGCCCATTTTTTTTACTTTTTGAGACAGGGTCTTGCTAAGTTACACAAACTGCTTCTGGTCTCGAACTTGCGATCCTCCTGAGCCACTGGGATCACAGACGTGCACCACTACACCCGGCAGGTGCCTGGAATTTCAAAATCAAGGTGTATAGGTCTGGGAGTGCAACTCAGTGATAGATCCTGTGCCTAGCATGTACACAGCTGTGGGGACAATTGCCAGCCCAAAATTAAAAAAAAAAAAAAGAAAGAAAGAAAAAAAGTTTTTTATTTTATTTTTTTTTTTAAAGGAATAAAATCAAGGTGTGGCAAGGTTGATTTCTCCTGAGCCCTCTTCATGGCTTGCAGATGGCTGCTGCAAGGGTCTGAGTGTCCCCCAGAATTCACAGGCTGAAATCTTAGTTAGTACTATAATAGAATTAAGAGGTCGGGCCCTTAGGAAGTGATTAGGACATGAGGCAGCACCCTTGTGGGTGAGATCACGGCCCTCACAAAGGGCTCAGAGGAATGGGATGGCTCAGTCCACTCTGCGGCCACATGAAGACCTCGTGTTCATCCCCCTCAGAGGACACAGTGCTCATGGAGCCATCTTGGAAGTAGAGCCTGGGCCTCCCCAGGGACCAGGCAGGCTACTGCCTTGATCTTGGACTTCTAGCTTCCAAATCACTGAGAGATACATTTCTATTGTTTATAAACTATCGAGCCTGTGGCGTTGTGTTATAGCATCACAGAGGTACTAAGGTATCTCTCTTCTTGTTGTGTTCTCACAGGGTCTTTTCTTTGTGTGTGCACGTGCCTGGTGTCTCTCTGTGTCCTGATCTCCTCTTCTAATGGCATCATTCCTACTGGGTCAGGGCCTACCCTAACCTCTTCATTTTGACTTCATCACCTCTAATGGCTGATCTTCAAATACAGCCACCTTCTGAGGTACTGGGGGCTAGAGAGTCAACACAGGAATGGGGGGGTCATCATACTAGCGTACAAGAGGTAGTATAAATTTAAACTCTAACCCAGAATAAGAGCTGCTTTGACTTATGAGCTCTCAGAGGGGATTCTGTTTCTCACACCAAATCAAGGCCTTACCTGAGAAGTTTTCTTGTCGGTGCCTTCGACAAGAGCTGTAAATTGCGACTTATGTAAGTTTCTGAGGCTGTCATGCCTTGAGGAGCTTGGTTTTTGCAAGGCCTGAGTCTTACTTCCCATTGGCTGAGCGATCATTGGCCATTTTGTGTTTTGCTGTGAATTCCTTTGGCCCTTCGTGGATTCCCTTTACCTTGTGAAATTTTTTAAAGCACATTCCTCCTGAAAGGGCGAGGATGATTCGAGACTCGTGGGAAAGCTTCAAGGACAACACAGAGATTTATTGCACTGACGTCCCACATTATCTTGGTGTATTTGTTAAAACTAAGAAGCCAGCGTTAGTGCATTACTATGAATTAAACTCGAGACTTTATTCAGATGTCACAAGTTTTCCCAAACATGTCCCTTCTCTGTTCCACAGTACATTTAATCATCAGGTCTCCTTGGCCGTCTCGGTCAGTGACCGTTTCTCAGTCTGTCCTTCTTCTCAATGATCTTCACCATCTGAGAAGAATTCATTAGGGATTTGTGGAATTGCCTTCAGTTAAAAGACATCATGTTTGGGAGAGTGGCAGGTCAACGAAAAAAGGAAAACCCTCCGCCAGATGGATTGACACAGGGACTGCAACGATGGGCTTCAACATAAATAAGATCGTGTGCCTGGCACAGAATCGGAGAGTGTTTCGTTCTGCTGTACATAGGGTCGCTATGAGTCAGACTCGACTCGAGGGCACCTAACAACATTATACCCTATACTCCGTATATCAAGGTGTGTGGGGGAAGAGGCGCTATCTAATCCAACGTGGGGCTGGAGGAGGAAGTCTTACCCTCTGAGTCTACAAGATAACCCATATGCTGCTCATAAATCCATTGCCATCCAGGGGTGCTTTTTCTTCATTCAAAGAGCCCCGTGACTAATTTACAACACATGATCTATTACCCTGTCACTCTTCCAATACTCCCTCTCTGCAAATGCTCTTTTCTGGCATCACCGAAGTTATTATATGCCTAACATACAAAAATTCCTGCTCCACCCTCCCTTTCTGTCCCTGTGTGTGTGCTTCTCTGCCCTTACCCCAGGATCATCTGGTTAAGTTCTCTGACCTGGGGCAGTGATCAGAACAACGAGCTTGGCATGGGAAGGTGGGCGCAGGAATCTAAAGAGAACTCTGCCTCCCAAAGGGAAAACAGCTGAGGAGATCATGGGCAAATGGCCTGTGGCCACAGGAGAAAGCCGTGGGGGAAGGGCTTGCAGGACCTCCAGCCCAGGGGAGGCATGTCCCCCTGGGAGTATGCACCCAGCTCCTTCCTGGGTTGGGGAGCTGGCTCCGCCCCCTGAGCCTCCACCATCCAGCCTTGAGGGGACTGAGGGACCCATGACATTTGTCCCAGCTGACCGTTCTGAACACTCGGTGTCAGGCACCACCTCGGGGGCTTCGCCTATCTTCTGGAATCCTCAAGACTCTAGAACCGATCATTTCCCGCTTTGCATTAAGCAAATTGCCAAGAATTCAGTTGCGGAGCTGGAAAGTCCTGTGGTGAGCCCAGAACTGTCTTCCACTGAAGTTCATGTCCTTCCCAGGGTGGGCGGGGCAGAAGAAAGAGCACAGGCCTGAGAGACCATTCGTGGATCGACTGCGCGATCTTGGGCGGTTCTTTGAGTTCTGTGAGTCTCCGCTTCCTCGTGTATGAGGGGGCAGAATGAAGCCTCCCTTGCTGGGTTGTTACAAGCATTAAATAATGTAATTCAAGCAAAGCGCTCCGACAAGGGCCCAGGACAGCGCATGCACTTAGCAGTAGGAGTAGGTGTAAGGAATAAACCTGAGTGTGTAAGGAATAACCAGGTGTGAATAAAGGTTAGAAATGATTGTAATAGGAATATAAGTAAATAATGAGATAAACTGTGTGTAAGACATGAAGTGTGAAATGCTATGACATCCCATAAAGCTGATGCAACCTAAGCCCCCTGGGGCTGCCCCAGGGGAGAGTGACATGTGTGCACGAGAGTGATAAAGTTAGACCCCCGGCACCCCATAACCACATGGCACAATGACGTCGAAGCAAGATAACCAGATGGAGCTCAGATTACACAGTGAACTCTATGAGAGGAGACCTGACAGCAGGCGGGCTTCTCCCAATCTGAGCGATGACAGGGTCCATGTCACGCTGAGCCCCCCACGAACAGAGGACCCGTCGCCACCACCTCTGTGCCGTTAGAGAAAGTACATTGGGACGGAAGGCCCAGGACACCACTCGACCTGACAGATCGCGAAGCTTATCTGCGTCATCAGGTGCGACTCCAGAGGTGCCAGGTATGGGTGTGCCAGGGTGAGTGTGTGTGTGAACTAACCCTGTGTGGAGCAATAAAGGTTTCCTGCCAGTGACAATATCTGGTCCTCTTCTTCCTGACCTCACCTTAAGTGAGGGAGAGATTCGATCTCTGTATCTCTTGCTCAGCTCCATCCCCGTTCCTCAATCGAGACAGTAGGACTAGTACCAGCAGCTTTCTTCTGAGCAGCCTCGGTCAGTGCTAGCCCACGGGTATTTTGGTTGCCAACAGGCTGGCTCTTCATTCTCACTCTCATTTATGCAACAATGCCAGGCATTGTTCTGGGTTCTGGGGAGGCAACTGCGGCAGGGGAGACCCAGCCACAACCCTTGCTCTTCAGAACCTGACTTTCTAGTAGGGGAAGGTGGCCAGTAAACACATAAACACAGTGAACAGGTGACCAGGGATCAGCAAATCTTTGCTGATAGGAACAGAAGTAGGTAGTTGAGTCTTTACAAGCTGCAGGGTCTCTTTGCAGCTACAGTACTCAGTTCTGCCGCAGCACTAAGGCTGTCATGGACAACATGGAAGTGCATGGAGGTGGTTTGTCCCAATAAAACTTGATTCCAGCAACAGGCTTTGTGCTGGATTCTGCCCACAGGTCGCAGGTTGCTGACTCCTCAAGAAATCGGAGATCATTTCAATGAGTGCTAAGTGTTGTGAATAAAATCAGGTGGGATAATGTGATTTAGTCTGACCAGTGAGTCAGTGCAGATGGGTTGGTGGGATAAAACCCGAGCTGAGCCATGAGCATGAAGATAAAGCAACCAAGCAGAGTGAACAGGGGTGAATACAGCATGGGGGAACACTGGAGGAAAAAGAAACTCTTGTGCAAAGGCCCTGGGGCAGGTACAAGCTCCGTAAGCACTTTTCTCCAGACACAGATAAGCCAGAATAGTTGTGGGATAGGAAATGGAGGGGAGAGAACCAGGAGGCAGGCCCTAAAAGGCTTTGTTGTTGTTGTTAGGTACCATTTAGTCAGGTCCGACTCATAGTGGCCATATGTACAACAGAAGGAAACCCTTCCCAATTCTGTGCCAGACACATGGTTGTTTTTATGTTTAAGTTCATTGTTGCAGACACTGTGTCAATCCATCTAATTGAGGATCTTCCTTTTTGTCATTGACTCGCCACTCTCCCTAACATGATGTCCCTCACTAGGGATTGGTCCCTCCTGACTACATGTCCAAAACATGTAAGACACAGTCTAGCCATCTTTGCTTCCAAGGAGCACACTGGTTGCACTTCTTCTAAGACAGATCTGTTGGCTCTTTTGGCAGTCCATAGTATATTCAATATTCATCTCCAGCACCACAATTCAAAAGCGTCAATTCTCTTAGCTCCCTTATTCAATGCCCAGCTTTCACAAGCATCTGAGGCAAAGTAGCTGGCAGTCAGTGCTAGGTGTAAGAAATTCCTCAAAGGGTTTAAGGGTCCAGTAAAGTGTTGTTGGTTCACATTCTCAAAGATCACTCTTGCTGCTGTGGAACAGTGAAGTCATGGATGGCATTGACAGAGGAGAGGCAGGAGGGTTGAGGAAGAAAGGGCAGGAAAGTAGCCAAAACACCAGGGGAGCAAATGCTTGGACGCATTTTGCTGTGAAGACAAGCAGGTGGCAGCTGGAGGGTGACATGCATAATTAAAAAGTTTAGAGATGAGCCTCTCAGCATGTCGTCTGCTGGTCAGACTGTTCTGGCATGGAAGGAGACGATGCTAGAGTGAGAAAGGATAAGGGGGTGAAAAAATATGAGACCCACAGAGAAGGAAGAGGAGCTGCTGGTGTCTGATAGGTGCAGGACATGATGCTGCAGATAGGACGGGGGCTTTGAGAAAGAGGGGTGTCTACCTGGTTGCTTCTATGGACACAGTGAAATATAAGGTCCTCAGTCTGGTTTTCCCACATCTTCTCA
Source organism: Pedetes capensis (assembly GCA_007922755.1). Lineage (NCBI taxonomy): Eukaryota > Metazoa > Chordata > Mammalia > Rodentia > Pedetidae > Pedetes > Pedetes capensis. Next base: position 74,478 of record VMDO01004004.1, on the reverse strand, counting down.
CTTTGGTGCCTTCCCAATTGTATACAAGCTGGACCTGATCCTGAATCACGGTGGACATGAGCCAGACCTGATCCTAAATCACAGTGGACGTGAGCCAGATCTGATCCTACATCACAGTGGACGTGAGCCAGACCTGATCCTGAATCGTGGTGGACATGAGCCAGACCTGATCCTGAATCACGGTGGACATGTTGCCTACCTCTCCCCAACCCTCCTGCCCAATGATTTATAGTTATCAGAATTCTTTATTCTCTTCTTTATTCCCTCGAGCCTGCAAAATAAACACTAAGTACAGGGTGGGCATGGGGGTGCATGCCTGTAATCCCAGAACTTGGGAGGCCGAGGCAGGAGGATCATGAGTTCAAGGTCAGCTTGTGCCACACAGCCCATTCCAGACCAGTCTGAGGTAAATAGTGAGACCCTGTCTTGAAAAACCAAAAGAAGAAGAAGAAAAGAAGTTAAACACTAGTTAACTAGTATAAGAACGCAAACCGCCTTATCTCCTAGATGACGCAGAAGTGCAACCAGATAAGGCAACTGCTTAGAAAGTCCTCAGCCACCACCAATCCCATTTCCCAGTCTGTTTACCTTCTACCTCTGGAGTACTAGATGTTCCTTATCTTTCTCCAGCATTCCAAAAATCACCTTTACCTCTCTTCTTCAAGGCTCACATTAATCTCTCCTCCTCTGCCACGGTTTAATCACCACTGCAAGCCACGGAGTTTCTTCCTCCTCTGACATCCACAGTCTTTGACCTTTAGCAATATCCTCAAGTTCTTTTTTAAAGGGTGTGTGTCTCTATGTGTGTGTGCATGTGTGTGCATAAAATCTTCTCAACCAGATATCAAATTTACTATGCATCACTTTTTTTTTCTGACTCTTAACCTTCCAAGGGGAGATTAGGTTTAGCTCAGTTAGTAGGGTCCTGCTCTGTGGCTCTCTAAGACCCTGGGTCCCATCTGCAGCACCACAAAAATGGGAGAAGGGCCTGGCAGCCCACTCCAGAAACATTCCCCAAGCAATCAGCCATTGAAAACTATATGAATAGCACAGAAGCACTGACATGATGCTAGGCATGGCACAGTGTCAGGGAATGTTTCATCTGTTGTGATAGGGTCGCTATGAATTAGACACGACTTGATGGTACCTAAAAATAATAACTCTGTAAGAGAAAGAACAAAAGATTTATCAAATAGTACTTTATTAACAGGGTGTATTCATACCAACTCCTGGGAGCAGATTGTTAAATTTTCGGGAATTTTATGAACCAGTCATTAAACACAACCATTGTTATGGCTTGAATCTAAAACGTCCCGCAAGAGTTATGTGTTCAGCTGTTTGGTCCCCGGCTGATGGCACAGCCCTGGGAAGCTATGGGACTTTGGGAGGTGGGACCTAGTTTTGCAGAAGTAGGTCGCTGGGGCAGGACTTTGGAGGCTTTATGCAGGCTGCCAGTTCCAACAGCTCTCTCTCTGCTCCTGATCCGCCATGATGTGAGGTTGTCTACCACAGGCCCTGCCACCTGCCCCATTTCCATGCCTGACTTGCCTATGTGAACTGAAATCCTCTAAACTGTGAGCCCCCAATAAATCGTTCCTCCCGTAAGATTGCTTCTGTCAGCCATTTTGCCATAGCGACACAAAGGTGTTACTCAAAATTAAGTTAGATAAACTTATAATTAGGCAATTCTATTAAAACAGAAGGTAGTAAATATGAAGACCTCATCGTTTCCAAACTGTTCTAGTACACTTACTATATTATCTGTGCACTCGACATTATTTTGTCTATTGTATCTTCTTGTTTTTGTTAGGTGCTGTTGAGTATCTATGATAGTGGAAATACTAAAGAACGGCGGGCTAACTGTGCCTCTCTTCCCAACTCCATGCTTGGTGAGTCATGTTTGTAGCCTGAAATCTGCCATGGTAGGAGTATTTGTGCCAAAGAAACTGATGAATGTTGTGGACCATTGATACTCTTCCCAAGGAGTCATTGTGAAATTTACCAGAATACTGATAATTGTAAAGTAACTTAATGAAAGTTTAATGTAAACTTTCCAGGTTTGTCTCCTCTAGGTCTTTATTTGCATTCTTTGCCCTAACCACTCTGAACTTGGTACCTGTCTTTTTCCCTTGCTGTGACAAAATACCCGAGGCTGGTTGCCTTATTAAGAAAAAGGTTTATTTAACTCACAATTCTGGAGGCTCAAAGTGCAGACAGCATTGTGCTGACTCTGGTGAGAGACCTCCCTGGCTGCATCACATCATAGTGGGCACCAATGCAAGAAGGAGAGAGCACATGGTAAGACAGGAAGCCAGGAGAGAGGAGTCTGGCTCTTCTATAACAATCTTCTCAAGAGAAATAACCAGGGTCCCATGAGAACTCTATTAATTCCTTCTGTGAACAGTACTTCAAGTGATTTAACTAACTTGCAGCTCCATCTTTAACAAATTTCATACTGACAGGTATTAGGAATTTTCAGGCAGGATCAGGGAAACAGGACCTGGAAATAGGGAACCACTGGGGCAAGATGGCCACCAGGTAACCAGTTAGGTCACCTGAGATTCCATCAGATTATACAAGTTTCATTTCCTTAAGTCCCATTCTTCTAAGAAAAACAAGTCCCATGACCTGGCTAGGTAATCTAGCTAATCAATCTCTAGGTAGAAACAAAAGAAATAATTCCTCTTTAGCCGTATTTGGCCAACATACTGTACCCGCTAACTGAGGACCAACCTACTAAAGCTACTTCAAAAAACTCCAGCCCAGAGAAAGAGATAATAAAATCCCCTAGACAACAGCCCCACCTTGGCTACCCAGTCAAGACCCCCTCCATTCACCCGGAGCCTTGGTCTATCCTCTCAATGAAATCTTCCTTGGTCTTGCTTGGCTTTGCGATCTGTGCGTTTATTCCTGAGTCTGTGGACCTAGAGTCCCTGCACCTGGCACCTGAGAAAAAACTCCAGTCTCGATGCTGTCTTCTAACACCACCCCATTGTGTTCCAACCCATGAATCCTGGAGGGAGGAGCCACATCCAGACCCTATCAGTACTCTGTTAAAATGCCTCTCGCATTTCAGGATCTCTCCAGGTGACTTTTGGCTAGAATGCACTCTCTTTTCTTTTCCACCTGGAAGACTTCTACTCATTCATTGGCCCCTGCTTCAAACACAGCTTTCTATCACGAGGCACGGTGGCGCACGCCTGTAATCCCATCGGCTCAGGAGGCAGAGGCAGGAGGATCGCAAGTTTGAGACCAGAAGCAGTCTGTGTAACTTAGCGAGACCCTGTCTCAAAAAGTTAAAAATAACAACGGGCTGGGGGCGCAGCTCAGTGGTCCAGCATTTGCAAACCATGCAGGCCCAAGGCCCCCTGGTTCAACCCCCAGTACCTCGAAGAAAAAAAAAAAAGAAACACCACAGCTTTCCTAGAAAATTTCTTTCTGACTCCATATACAAGTTTTCTTGTTGTTGTTAGGTGGAGTCGTGTCCGACTCATAGAGACCCTCATAAGGTTTTCAATGACAGATTTTTTTCAGGATTGCCTTGGGAGTGGGTTGCCACGTCTTTCTCCCTTTTTTTTTTTTTTGCGGTGGTGGGAATCGAACTTGGGACCTCAGAGACTGCAGAGCGATGCTCTACCAACTGAGCTAAATCCCAGCCCCATAAGTTTTCTAGGGCTGCCATAACAAAGTACCACAGACTGGGTGGCTTAAACAACACAAGTTAATTTTCTCACAATTTTGGAGGCTAGGAGTTGAAGGTCAGGACGCCTACAGGCTCATTATCTCCTGGGGCCTCTCTCCCCAGCGTGTGTTCTGGCATTGTCTCTCCTGCCCGCGTTCAGCATCCCTGGTGTTCCTTGTACATTCACATTTTCTCTTTTTATAAGGACATGGGTCAGGTTGCATTAAGGCCCTTCCTAACAGCCTCGTTTTAACTGAATTGCCTCTTTTGAGGTCCAATCTGCAAATACAGTCATATTTTGAGGTCCTGGGGATTAGAACTTCAAAATTACAAATTTTGAGAGGCACAGTTTAACCCATTACATTCCATCAGGCCCCCTAAATGTCTGTCAGCTTGTCATATTATGGAGGCTTCTGTGTTGCTGAGTTGCTGAAAGCTATGCCACAGGTATTTCAGACACCAGCAGGGCCACCCACAGTGGACAGGTTTCAGCTGAGCTGCCAGACTAAGACAGACTAGGGAAAAGGACTTCGCAGTCCCCGCACCCCCACAAGCAACTAGCCTTAAAAGCCCTATGAATAACAGAGAAGCACTGTCAAATACAGTGCCTGAAAATGAGCCCCTCAGGCTAGAAGGCATTCAAAAGAGGACTAGGAAAGAACTGTCTCCTCAAGGTAGAGTCAGCCTTAATGATGGAGTAAAGCCCCTGGACCTCCATTTGTTGATGTGGCATGGTTCAAAATTGAGAAGAAACAGCGACTGCAACAATGGGCTCAAATATCTAAATGGCATAGTGTTGGGGAGTGTTTCCTTCTGCTGTGCAGACGGTCCCTATGAGTCAGACCCAACTCAAAGGCACCTAACAATTCCATCTGGCATCACTTTGTATTTTTGTCATTTACAACTTTACACATACTTTTATTATAGGGATGCTTATAGTCATTTTGACAAGATCTTTTATTATTTCTCTCTCTGCCACTGGTCTATTGATTTCCTTAATGGCAGAGACCCTGTCTTATTCATCTTGGTATTTCTCAATGCCTGACATCAGAGACACAAAGTAAGCATTTTCTTAAATAATGGAAAGAAGAAAAAAATGAATAGAGTTCCCTTACAGAGAAAGTGTGTATTTTATTTTTCAAAATAACAGTGACTGTGATTTGTAGGTATCACCAACACAAACAAACAAAACAGAAAATAGAGAAGAAAGTAGATTTAATTACCTTTTATTTTTAATAATTTTATTTAATTTATTTAATAAATTTAATAATTTTAATTACCCTTATCCCTATACTTTAGTAATAACATCTGACTCATGCCATGGTATTTTCAGTGGCATCATATGGTTGTGAAAGCTGGACATTGAACAAGAGAGACAGAAAAAGAATTGATGCTTTTGAATTGTGGTGCTGGAGATGTCTATTGAATATACCATGGACTGCCAAAAGAACCAACAGATCTGTCCTAGAAGAAGTACAACCAGAGTGCTCCTTGGAAGCAAAAA
>VMDO01004004.1:39035-69192 GCA_007922755.1 Pedetes capensis | reverse complement strand
AAATCCCTGGAGAAGGACATCATGTTTGGGAGAGTGGCAGGTCAACGCAAAAGAGGAAAACCCTCCACCAGATGGATTGACACAGTGTCTGCAACAATGGGCTTAAACATAAATAAGATCGTTTGTCTGGCACAGAATCAACAAGTGTTTCCATCTGCTGTACAGATGGTCGCTATGAGTCGGACTCGACTCGACGGCACCTAACAACAACAACAACAATCATTTTTGTTCTTTCCTTCAAAGTGCTTACGCATTAATGTTATCACAGGGAAAAGACCGGCAGTTGTTCTCTGGAATCTATTATTCCCCTCTTTCAAATCATGGTTTGTAGGTGGGGAAAAAAATAAAACAGAATAAAGATTACATTTCTCGGTATTTCTTGCTGCTGATGCCTGAGTTCTGTCAATAAAACATGGGTCATTTTGATGGGCGACAATGTTTCAGAATCTTCCTTGAGAGACTGCAGCATGCTCTTTGTGCCCTTCCTTCTTATTCTGGCGACCTCATGCTGCCCAGGAAGCAGACAGGAGGCTCTGAGCTACACTGGAACACTGGGAAGAAAGAGCTGGAAGGAGCTGATGTCCCCGAGGAACTTCTGGAACATTCCAGACCTTCAGGCTTTTGTTTGTAACAGAAAAATAAACAGCCTCTTTAAGCCACATATACTTGCACGTGCACACATGCACACACACACACACACACACACACACACACACACACAAACTTCTGTAACATATAGATGAAATGTTATTTTGTAACCTTAGTTATTCATATCTCCATGTAAATAAATATAGGTATAGTAGATATAGTTTATCATTTTAGCTGTCGGATAGCGTGGCCACAAAAGAAAACAGTTTGGCAGTTCCTCAGAAAGTTAAAAATTATGTGATCCAGCACTTCCACCCCTAGATATATATCCAAAAGAATTGAAAACATACACATGCACAGCAGCACTATGCACAATCACCAAAAAGTAGCAACAATCCAAATGTCAGCTGGGTGCAGTGATGTAATCCAAGCGACTTGGGAGGCAGAGGCAGGAGGATCGCAAGTTCGAGACCCGAAGCCGACTGCGTAATTTAGCAAGACCCTGTCTCATAAAGTAAAAAAATGGGCTGGGGGTGCAGCTCAGTGGTCCAGCACTTGCAAAGCGTGAAAGTGTGAGGCCCTGGGCTCAACCACCAGTACCACAAAAGAAAAGAAAAGAAACAATCTAAACGTCCATTAACTGATAAATAGGTCTTAAATGAAATATTGTTATTAAGTGTCATTGAGTCGGGTCTGACTCATAGTGACCCTATGTACATCAAAAGGAAACACTCCCCAATTCTGTGCCAGGCACACAAGCTTTTTGTTTTGTTTTGTTTTGTTTAAGCCCATTGTTGCAGACACTGTGTCAATCCATCTAACTGAGGTCTTCCTTTTTTCCATTGACCTGCCACTCTCCCAAACATGATGTCCTTCTCCAGGGATTTGTCCCTCCAGACAACATGTCCAAAATACATTACATGCATCTAACCATCCTTGCTCCCAAGGAACACTCCAGTTGCACTTCTAGAACAAATCTGTTGGTTCTTTTGGCATCCCATGGTATAATCAATATGTCTCTAGTACCATAATTCAAAAGCATCAATTCTTCTCCTGTCTCCCTTATTCAACATCCAGTTTTCACAACCATATGATGCAACTGAAAATACCATGGCATGAGTCAGACGCACCTTTGTCATTAGTGTGACATCTTTACTTCTCAACACTTTAAAGAGGTCTTTTGCAATACTCTTTCCCAGTGCAATGTGGCTTTTCATTTCTTGACCGCTGCTTCTGTGGGTGTTGATTGTAGAGGCAAGTAAAGCAAAATCTTGGACAACCTCAGTGTTTTCTCTATTTATCATGAAGTTGTTTACTGACTCAGTTGCAAGGATTTTTGTTATCTTGATATTGAGGTGAAATACATACTAAATAGGATGTGTTCTGTGATCTTCATCAGTAAATGTTTCAAACATTCTTCACTTTCGGCAAGCAGAGTTATATCATCAGCATAATGCAAGTTGTTAATGAGTCTTCCTCCAAGCATGAGGCCACCTTCTTCTGCATAAATTGTACTTCTCAGATTATTTGCTCAGCATGGAGATTTAAGAGGTATGGTGAAAGGACACAGCCCTAATGCACACCTTTCTTGACTTTAACCCAGGCAGTGTTTCCTTGTTCTTTTCGAATGACTGCCTCCTGGTCCATGTACAGATTCCTCATGAGTATGATTAAGTGCTCTGGTATTCCCATTTTTCCCAAGGTTATCCAGAATTTGTTATGATCCACACAGTCAAATGCCTTTGTATAGTCAATAAAACATAGATAGACATTGTTATGGTATTATATTCAACCCCCCAAAAGAGATGAAATGTTGGTATATTCTACAACACGGATGAAGCTTGAAAACATTATGCTGAGTGAAAGAAGCCCCTCACACCACATCACCTGTTATGTCATTCTGATCACATGAAATATCCAGAATAGGTAAATCCAAAGAGTCAGAAAGCAACTTAATGGTGGCTGAAGGCTGGAGGATGATGGGAATTAGAGTGATGGGTATGAGTTTCCCTCTAGGGGTCATGAAAATATTCTGGAACTAGACTGCGGTGATGCTTGCATAGCATTATGAACCTATGAAATACCACTGAGTTGTACACATTAGAACCGTGAATTTGGTGTTACATGAATTTTACCTGTCTGTATGGTCTGAGTGTTAAGTGTCTCCCAAAGATGCATCGGCTGAAGGGTTGGTCCCCGATGCAGGCGTGCACAGAGGTGATTGGCTCAGGAGGGCTCTTACAGCATCAATGGATTTGTCCATCGATGGCTTCATAATTGAATGGCCTATTGGGAGATGAGGAACCTGTGGGAGGTGGAACCTAGCTGGAGGACTTGGGTCACTGGAGCTGTGTCCTGGAAGGGTGTATCTTGCCCCTGGCCTTGCCCTCCACATTTTTGTTTCCTGGCCACTGTGAAGTGAACCACTGTGCTACGCCATGTCTTCCATGCCGAGATGACTCACCGCTGGCCCATAGCAATGGGGCCAACCGACTCTGGACAGAGACCTCTGCAGTCATGAGCCAAAATACACTTTTCATCATCCTTTAAGCTGATTTCTCAGGCATTCGGTCACAGCCATGGAAAGCTGACTAACGCACTCCTCTTCCCTCCAAATTTGGTCACAGATTCCTTGTAGCTTCCTCCACCAGGAGTCTAGAATGATGTTGGCCTAAGGCCGGGGCTTGACTACTTAAATGTGGCAGAAGCAATATCATATGATGTGTACAGAAATTCCCTGAAAGTCTTTCAGTGTCACTGTCACCAGAATGGAATCCTGAGGCTACCAGTACAAAAAAAGAGCAGATCAGTGTAGACCAGCTGTCGCTGCTGTCCCTACAAGGCTCCTGCCATGTCCTGGGCCACTCCATACCACCCGCCACAGGCATGCGGCCATCTGACTATAGCCACCTGAGGGTGCCCAGGTGACAGCAGCAGTGGTTAGACTGAGTCACAACACAGTGGTGAGAATAAGCCAGTTCTGTTAAGCCGCTGTTATGGTCTGAATCTAAAATGCGCCCCCCAAAGGTCACGTGCTTGAATGCTAGATCCCCAGATGGTGGTGCTATAAAAGGAGGCTGTGGAACTGTGGGAGGAGCTCGCTGGTGGAAGTAGGTCAGCAGGGGCAGGCCTTTGGAGTTTTGATGTGGGTCCTCAACTCCAGTAAGTGCTCTCTGCTTCCTGTTGCCACCATCTGAGCTCTTGTGCCACAAGCTCTCTTGCTGCGCCTCCCTGCCAGTATGGACTGAAATCCTCTGACCTGTGAGCCAAAGAAACCTGTCCTTCCTTCTTCCTTAAGTTGCTCTGTCAGGTATTTTCCCGCAGCCACACACCAGCTAACACAGACACTTCGTGTCAGGCCGCTTGCTACACAGACACAGTTCACTACCACGGTGACTCTGCTGCCACGCACATTTGCCAGAGTTTGCTTAACCAGCCTCCTTCTGAGAGGCACGTAGGTTGTGTCCAGGTTTTTGTTGATTCTGAACACCTCTGCATTGGACAGTCTTATATAAGAAACCTCATGTACTTATCTGATTCCCCCCCGCCCCCGCCCAATACTCTCAGCAGAGTAATGGAATGGATTTAATGGAAACTTTAGGCAAAAAATAAAATAAAATAAAATAATAAAAATCCAAACTTATTCTTAACTCTTTCAAGAAGTAAAGCCAGTGGTGGTATTTTGGGGCAATTTCAGGTGGGGAAACAAGGCCTTTTCCAGATTGAAAAGGAGAATTTGCACAAAATTGCTCTTCGGATACATCCTAGGAATCATCCAAGTTTCTCACAGGGATGGCCAGCTTTAGGATTTTTAAACTGCTTTTCGAGGCATCTGGTTGAGTGTGGAGCACATATATACACATATACATTATATATGTATGTACATATGTTGTTAGGTGCCATCAAGTCGGTGTCCGACTCATAGTGATCCTCATAGGGTTTTCAATGGCTGATTGTTTCAGGATTGTCTGGGGAGTGGATTGGCACATCCTTCTCCCATTTTGGGGTGCTGGGAATTGAACTCAGGACCTCAGAGACTGCAGAGCGGCACTCTATCAACTGAGCTAAATCATATGTGTATATATATATATATATATATATATATATATTATATACACACACATATAAAATTTAATTAAAAATACATTACAGAATTCGTGATTTCTCACATATGCCACCTCCTCTGCCATGGCTTAGGCCACCAAAATTCATGCTTTGAGCCTCCTTTGTCTCTCCCTGTAGTTTGTTCCTATAGTGATTTTTAAGAGAGTAGGGTTGTTGTTGTTGTTGTTGTTAGGTGCCATCGAGTCGGTATCCGACTCATAGCGACCCTCACAGGGTTTTCAATGGCTGACTGTTTCGGGATTGCCTTGGGAGTGGATTGCCAGGTCTTTCTCCCATTTTTGTGGTGCTGGGAATTGAACTCGGGACCTCAGAGACTGCAGCGCAGCGCTCCACCAGATGAGCCAAATCCCAGCCCAAGAGAGTAGGGTAGGTGACAAAAACCAGACCACAAAGGGTTGAAGAGTTGATTTCTTGGGGGATGAAATGCAGACAGTGAAAAGTGAGAGGCATATTTGTCCAGTTTGGGTTGCTATGACAGAATACCCGAGGCTGGGTGACGTACAAAGAAGAGGCTTGCCTGGCTCACAGCAGTGGTGGCTGGAACATCCAAACAACATGGCGCCGGCACCTGTCAAGGGCCCCGCGGCTGCCTCACAATAAAGCATTGAAGCAGAAGGGGAAGCAGGTGTGCGTAAAAGGAAACAAGCACGTGAGGTGGGCTCGCTTTTAACAACTTGCTCTCCTTGTTTTATAAGACCTAGCGCACTTTCAGAGATAAACCTTAATCCCTTCCAAGAGTGGGGCCTCCACAACCTAATTACTTTCTACTCAGCCCCTCTTCTTAAAGGTTCTACCTCTTTTCAACATACTACATTAGGGACCAAGTCCCTGGTACAGGAGCCTTTGGGGCACAAACCATCTCCAAACCACAGCAAGGAATCTGAAGAGCAATTTGGTTAAGGGACAGCTGTTTTCAAACAGATAAACACACTCTAGTTCATTGGCTTGGGCAATGACAGGAAAGATGAAAGGTGCAAGACGAGAATAAGTGAGGGCAGAAAGTCTGGAAACTGTAAACACGTGGTGATTAACACCAGAGGGGAGAGATGAGAAACCTTGGCGAGCTAGCTTTGGAGCCACTCTGGATTCGTGGAAGAGAGCGGAGGCATGAGGTTACACAGAAATCGAGAGAGAGGGAGATGTCAAACTGAGATCCAAGTGGGCTTAATGTATCATCACGGAGGTTTTCAGGCTTTCAGAGATTTTTGACCAATCATGGAAATGGAATAAGTTATGAAAACAACATGTGTAGGTGGGGTATCAGTTTAGAACATATTCTTGGAGTTTGGAGTCACAGGGATTTAGTTAGAACAAACTGTCTGCTGATTGCTCTCTGGTGAGGTACCTTACACCCTAGCCCTAGCTCATCTTGTTCATAAAAATAAGTGCAGGCAAAATGAATTCGTTGAGTGTCTTATCCTCATTATATTTCTACACTTATTCTTTTGTACTTGATTAATTCTATTACAATGTGAAACATTTCAGCTTTTTTCCATCCAAGTTTTAGTCTTTCTAGAGAAATCATTCACAATTGTTTTCAGCTTCACAGAGGAAAAAAAAAATCTCTTGTTTTTTATGGCAAGTTACCAGAAGTAAAAGGAACAGGCCTAAAAATTTAACGAATGCTTAAAAATTCCCTTGTTGTTGTTAGGTGCTGTCGAGTTGGTATCCAACTCATAGTGACCCTACTTACAACAGCCAAAACACTGTGCTTCTCTGCTGTTCATAGGGTTTTCAATGGCAGATTGTTTTTTGGGAGTGGGTTGCTGCGTCTGTCTGCCAAGCCTATAGCACCTGGTGTTCCCAAGTGGTCTCCCATCCAAGTACTAACCAGGCCCGACCCTGCTTAGCTTCAGAGATCTGGCAGGATCAGATGCCACAGGGCTATGGCTACAGGCTTAAAAATTCCCTTAGTTTTTGTTTAATTCAGAAAGTCGAAAGCCTTTGAATTTTTACATCCATCACTGTACATGAGCAGAAAGGATGAACTGCTGTTTAGCTAAGCATAAAAGGAGTTCAGAATTGTATCAGTTATTAACTTCTAATTTATGTGAAAGAACCCTTCAGACCTTTCCCTCTCTGCAACTAGTAATTAAAGCGTTACTCTGCAGCAATTAAGCACTAGGTATTTAATAAAAATAAAGATAATGGCAAAGACTCTACACCTGCACATACATCAAGATTAGGATCGGTAGCAATAGCATCATCAACAACAAAGGATCTCAATTTGAATTCACAAAGGCTATTAAGACAATACTTCTCAACTGAAAACAAACACACAGGCAGTGGAGAACAAACAGGACCATTATATGGCTTACCTCACAAGTAGACATACATGACTCCCCCTTAAAGTAGGGAAATGGTCTGATCAATAGGAAAATGCAATTTTGTCAACTGTGGATTAATTTATACCATTAAATAAAGGAACTTGAGCTTTGGGGGTGTTTTGTTTTGAAAATCTAACGCCTCATTCACCTGCTCTCTTTGAAAAATAGGAGAGTTGAGAAGAAACTTCGTCCCAGAGAAACGTACTTGTTCTGGCATTAACAATCTCGTGCCTTTGTCACTTGTCAGAGGGCGGGTTTAACCATTTTAGTCTACACTGCTTTGTCCAGTGAGTGGCACAGCTTCCTGAGAGGAAGCACTTAACTCTGAAAAAATGTTAGCAAGAGTGGATATTCTTAGAAATCTATTGATTTCAAATGCCTTGCCTTCTCCATCCAATCTTGTCAAAGACCTTGCCAATATAACATGGTCTTTTAAAACCAATGATTCCATCCCAAATAGTTGGGGGTTGGATGTCCTATTTAGAATGCTTAAAATAACATGCACTTTGCTGTTTGTTCTGCAAATAGAGTCTTAAGGCTACGGTTTATCTTTCCACCTTTTTGAGAATGTACATGCATACAGAAAATCTGATGAATTCTGATAACCTAAAGCAGGGATTCTCAAACTCTGAAAGGGCTACCTGGGTGTTTAATTAAAATGCAGATACTTGGGAACCCAACCTGCCCTAGGGATTCAGTCAGGCGTTTTGTTTATTTTTTCTTTTTTCATAATTGCCCCAGGGGATACTGACCTAGGAAGCACAATTTGTAAAATGGATGTAAACTTTTCAAAGAAATAAAATGAGACAGTAAAATTCAACTTCCTATATTGAATCTGGGGCTGGGATTTAGCTCAGTTGGTAGAGCGCTGCGCTGCAGTCTCTGAGGTCCAGAGTTCAATTCCCAGCACTGCAAAAATGGGAGACGGACCTGGCAATCCACTCCCAAGGCAATCCCGAAACAGTCAGCCATTGAAAACCCTGTGAGGGTCGCCAAGAGTCGGATACCGACTTGAGGGCACCCAACAACAACAACAACAATATATTGGATGTGGCTCACAGTTCTCCATACAATTCAAGTTAGGGGGCAATTATTAACCCTATCTTCTTAATTTACAAAAAAAAAAGAGTGACTTTTAAAAAAATTAACAAGCCTGGTATGCTGACACACACCTGTAAGCCCAACACTTTGGGGGGTTGAGGATCTTGAATTTGAGGCCAGCTTGGGCTATGTAGTGAGTTTGAGTCTAGCCAGATCTAAATAGAACGACCTTGTCTGAAGGCAACAACAACAACAACAACAACAACAAAAACAACAACAACACAGACTTTATTTTTCAGAAGTGTTAGGCATACAGAAAAACTGAGGGACAGTATAGAGTGCCCCTGTACGCCTCACCCCCATCACCAGGATCCCCCACCATTAACGTTGCACTAGTGTAGTACATATATTATAATTAATGAGCTTATATTGAACTGGAGAGTGACTTTTAAATGACATGGTGGCCACGGTTGCCCAATACATCAGTGGCTGGACTGCTGCTGGGAACCAAGCCACATACCCACACTAGAACAAGCTCCCTGGTAATTTCTCTTGCAGAAATGTATGCAGATGAACACCACAGCGATTATAATTGTTCAGTTCCACTATCTGAACCACAACTGGTGGCAAGACTAATTTGACTAAGTACTGTCAGTTGGTATTTGGGATTGTTGGGATTTATTCTGACTGCTTAATTTTCTTGCAGCCTTGGACACAACACCTTTCTTTAATGGCTCAGAGCCTTAAGTGTATTAAACCTGTGGCACCATAATAGCGTGAATTCATTTAGACTTTGACTCTTTCGAAAGGGTAGTGGGGTGAGAGTAACGATATTAATGCTAAAGAACTGCTATCAGTTACAAGGATACTTGAATTTCCAAACAAGGATGTTTTGCTAACTCCTTCACTCTCTGAGGCAGGCTGGTGACGGATTTTAAAGCCCAGTTCCCTTCCTCTAGGAGCTTCTATTCTCCCAACCGTAGGTGGGTAGGACACCAAAAGAAAAGTCACGACAGAGGCTGATCCTCCAGGCGCAGACTCGGAACTCAGTGGCTTGGCGTAAGGTGAGGAAGTGGCTTTACCCAGTGGCTTCCCCTGGAAAGTATCTTACCGAGCTGTTTTAAAGGTTGAGCGGCAGTTGGCAAGTCCCATCTAGAGAGAACTTCTCAATCCACTTGTGGTGAAGAACCTGTCATTTTGTTCTCCATATGCTGCGGTGCCAGGTGTGACTCACACCCAAACTGGCCGGTTCAAAAAGTCCCTGGATCATGGCGGGCGGGGGGGGGGGGGGCGTGGCATTGTTAAAAGGCTACAAAAGTTTCTAGACCTTTCCTCTTGCTCTTCCTGCTTGTTAAAATGCTCTTTCTGCACCGGCCACGTACCACGCTTCCAGGGGCGACTGGAATCCTGTTAGGAAAGCAGATTCTCAGGGCTCACCCTGCGGAATCCCAGTCGGTGCCTTACTTACCAAGAAGAGCTCCAGGTGACTCCCGGGCACGCTAACGTTTTAGGAACTGCCCTAGAGGAAACCGGGACCGCTCCAGGTGGCTTTGAGCAGTCATCTAGCTCCTTTCCATCTGCTCTTCTGTTTCCTTAGGTGCAGGAAAAAGATTACCTTTTTAAGGAGCTATTCGGCACGCCCCCTTCCAGTCTACAAAACTACATCTACCCGCTGTTATGAAAACGCCTTTTAACCTTACTGCAGCAGAGAAACTCAACACGGAAAGGCAGCTTCCAGAAATTCTGATTAGCCTCGGCTTTCCGCTTTGATCCAGCGCAGCTCGGCGGACCGCGCTTCCTCTGCCCGGATCGCTCATCTGCCCAGCTGCGTTAATAAGATCGGCTGAGCGGGTTCCAGGGTCTGCTAACTTCAAAGGCGCTGGGGGCCCTCCCCCACCCTGTGACTATTTAGTTTCTGTCACTAGAGGGAAAAGTCAAGGCTCCCCCCAGCACCTAGCGAGGATGGCGGGAACACCACGGGGTGCCCCGCGGTTACCACCCCACCTCCCAGCAGCCAAGCCCCCCCCCCGCTGCCCTCCGTGCAGGGTGGGCGGGACCTGGGGGCGGACGCATCGCGCAGGAAGGCACTGGCTGGCTGGGGGCGGGGCTTTTGGGGCCGTGCCAGAGGGTGCGGTGGGCGTGGCTATGCCTCTGGGGGCGTGGCTCGGAGCGTGGGCGGGGCGCGCGAGCGGGGCTGGCCGTGCGCGCAGCTCCGTTTGGCCCCGGAGCCGGCGAGAGCCGCCTGAGCCGCGGCGCGGAGCCCTCGGTGGGAGAGCCGCTTGGGCGCACTTGGTGGCCGGCTGTCCCGGCGGATCGCGGAGGAAAGGGGCGCGCTCGCCAGGCCCCCGCCGCTCTCCTCCGGCCCCGGGAAAGAATGTGCCACCAGCTGTTCGCTCGCGAGCGCTTCGCCCCGGAGTGAGGAACTTGGGGGAAGGAGAGACAAAGGCTGCCTTTGGGACGGATGAGTTAAGAGACTTGGGTCTGGGCAAACAAAAGGTGAGAAGGACGAGAAGGGGATCCGGCCATGGCTGCGGGGGAACCCCGCCGGCTCGCGTCCCCGGGAGTCGCGCCGTGACACGCGTGGTGTCCCGGGACCTGCCGCCGCGCCGACTTCCGCGACCGCAGCCGCGCTCGCCCAGCCGGAACAATGGACAACTTCTTCCCCGAGGTGAGTGCGCGCCGGTCCCACCTGGCCTCGGCGATCGGGGAGCGACGGGGGGACAGGGGGACCTGCCCGCCGTGCCGCGCTCCGCGCGCCCTGCAAATCCGAGACGGGAAACTTTCCGGGAGTGTCCCGGAGCCCCACGCCCTCCGCCGGCCGGGAGTCTCGGGCGAGGAAGCCCGGGCAGATCGAGTTTCGCCCCGCTCGAGTTGCGTCCCGCGCTCCCACTGCGTCCCGGTGTGGCGAAGGTGAGCTCCCTGTGCGTGGGTGGCGGGCTCCCCGGGGCCCCGCCGCAGCCTGCGCCAGGTGAGTCCGCGGGCGCTGGGGCCCGCGGGGGAGCCGCGGCCGACCGGGCTGCCTGGGTGCAGGAAGCCCAATAAAATGTTCGGCGGAGACGTGCCTCTCTCCAAGAAAGATCTGGTGTGGCATTTCCTTTGCAAACCGTGCGGGCTTCCTGTACAGGGGGTGCAGACACTTCCAGAGGAGACAGCTTAATGAAGTGTGAGGAGGGCCGCAAGGGTCTAATCAGCCGCCGCTTTCTGTGCCTGCCGCACCTTGGAGGCGAGTCCCATGCTCCCCAAGAAGTGCTCTTTTAGGGTTTGGGATAATTCCGGAGCGTGAGATCAAAAGACGCTGAATTTGTGCGCACTGCCCGTTCCTTGGCAAAATTTGAATCCGAACTTAAAGAAAAGTCGCTCAGGGCACACAATGGTGGTTTTAAAAGATGAAACGGGTGCCCTTTTAGGGTCTTTGTGGGCGGGACGCCACAGTTAACTTGAAACTTGACTTGGGAAAACCATTTTTCCCTCCTGGGAGCTAGTCGCTGTGGTTTCTTGGCTCCTTTTCCTTTCTTGGTTGTGTTTATTTAATAAATTCTGTTTAAGTTTGAGGTTTGAAGTGGCTCAAAGTAAACTTTGGTAGACTTGGAGAGGACTGATGTGATTTTCGTCGAAAGCCAAGGGGATGTTTTGTGAATCCAGGACAGTCTTGGAAACTTCTAGCAAGCCAGATTGGAGAGGGTTTGTCTCCGTGTTAGCTGACTTGCTTTATCTGACTTAATTGGATATAATATTTCAAGTCTCTCTGCTTTCTGACTGCTCACTTACTGTGTTCTCAGACAACTGCTTACAATGGCCAAAGTGATAAATCCCTTCTTTTGTAATAAGAAATACCGACTTTTTCAAAGTAGTGCCTCATTCATCGCGGAAGGCACCCTCGAAGGCAATTCATCATCCATTAGTACGTATTTTTTGCTATTTTAAAAAGGAGGGAAATATATATAATCGCGAGACTTTAGAATTTTCTAATTCTTGGCCTTTGTTTTGGTGCTTGTGAGAAGGCACGGGGACTTTTATCGAGTTGTAGTTTGTTCAAGGGCAAATGACCCCAGGGCTTGGAAATTTAATTGCTTTCATCTGTAAGGAAACTGGGGCTCAGCCTCTAGGGCAAATAGTTCTCAACGTGGGTTTTTTCTTTGTTTTACTGTTTTGGGTCCTTTAGAGAATCGGGTGAAAACATGGAATTTGTATACAGTTTGTTGGGGTGCAGTTCCCCCGAAGCCTGTGGACCTCTGGGGTCCGTGGGTAGAACTCTGCCCCCTAGCGCCAGTGAGGGGAACTTCTCCTGACCTCACCACCTGGTTGGACTTTGAAGTACTCAGCACACCTTTCCCTTTCCCTTACCTTGCTTCCGTGTAGGGGGACCTGAGTGTTGGATTTTATTTCGGTGATTACTATAATATTAAAGCTGGCCCTGTCAGTCATCTACTCCAGCGCCTTCATTTTCTAAATGAAGAATCTTAACCCAAAGATGGCAAGTCTCTCTTTCCAAAGTGGAAGAACATGTTCAGAATCCACAGCCTTTTCCCTTTCCTACAGATGACTTGGCTGGGATTTAGCTCAGTTGGCAGAGCACCGCTCTGCAGTCTCTGAGGTCCTGGGTTCGATTCCCAGCACCGCAGAAATAGGAGAAGGACATGGCAATCCACTCCGAAGGCAATCCTGAAACAATCAGCCATTGAAAACCCTATGAGGGACACAACTCCATGGCACCTAACAACAACAACAACAACAGATGACTTTGGTATTTCTGGGAAGTTTTCACTTATTTAAGGTTATACTTGTAAACTGACGATGTATTTGTGTCCTAATAATTTCCAGTCAGGCTTCAGGCCAGTAAGAGGCTAAACAGTAGTGTATTAATTGAGGATCCATTACTAACGTGGACTCTCTCTCTTGTTCTTTTTCAATATCGTATAACACAATATTCTTTTGTTAAATTTTCCAGGGAAGAAAATGTTGTCTTGTCCTGTTAGAATGGAAACAGCAAGTGTGAAAGTGATATACTCCCAAGGACAGTTAACTTGGAAGGACTCCTTATCGCTAAGCAGTACCCTCTTGTTCTTTGCTTTCTTTTCCCACTGTGATTCACGGACAATGACTTGTTGCTTGTTGGACATCAATTCGAAGCTTATGTTAACAACTGGAAGAAAATCCCGAGCGAGATGTTACATGTGTTAGCTTTATGTATGAATAAGTCAATTCATGAGGAAACAGGAACTGTTTGTGAATCCCAGCTGTAAGACTTACAGCTTAGACCAGGGTTTCTCAAGCTGCTTACCATTGACATTTTGGGCCTGATTCTGCTGTGTTATGGGAGCTGTCATGTGCATTGTAGGACATTAGCAGCATCCCTGCTCTTTACTCACTTGTTGTTCGATGCTGTCAAGTCGGTATCCGACTCATAGCAACCCTGTGTACAACAGGTGAAACACTATTGTCAGTGCTTCTCTGCTGTTCATAGGGTTTTCAATGGCAGATTGATTTTTGGGAGTGGGTTGCCGGGTCTGTCTCCCAAGCTTACAGCACCTGGTGTTCCCTGGTGGTCTCCCATCCAAGTACTAACCAAGCCCGACCCTGCTTAGCTTCTGAGATCTGACAGGATTGGATGCCACAGGGCTATGGCTGCAGGCCCTTATTCACTAGATGATAGTAAGCCCCGTCTCACGTTGTAACACCCGGAAATGTTTGCAAACATCGCTGAAGGAGCAAGCAGAGCAAAGTCACTCGCAGCTGCAACGCACCGAGCGCGACCCAGGCAGCCGTTGGCCTCGCAGCACTAATTCCTGGGCAGGCTTCTTGTCTGCGCTTGCCTGTTGGAAAGGGAACCAGCCAGGGGAAGCCTCTGAGCCTTGTGCCAATCAGCTGACGCTGCTCCGTTCAAACGCTGCCCTGGGATTGGAGAGGCCGAGAGCGCCAAACTGCACAGTCAGGTTTCAGTTTCTTCATGGCCTTCATTAGATTTTTATGGCTTCTCTCAAGTTCATTTTGTGCGCACGTACTGGATAGCTTTTTTCTTTTTTTTTTTTCTATGCGGCATTTTTAGGTCAGTTGTTAAAAAGTTGGCTGCAGGCAGAAACTGAATTTAGGTAGGTCTGTAATCAGAAACAATTAAAAAAAACTAAAGTAAACAGAAAAGTTCCAGCCAGCGGAGTGACAAGATCACTGTGCAAACTTGTTGATGTTTTGAAGTGGACGCTGTTTCTATGTCCTTAGGGTCAAGGACACCGCCAGGTGGGGTGGTGGGGGTGGGGGTGGTAATTTCCAAATGAACATACTTTTCTGTTTTCCATTTTAGACATTGTTGTTGTTGTTGTTGTTAGGTGCCGTTGAGTCGGTATCCGACTCATAGCGACCCTCATGGGGTTTTCAATGGCTGAGTGCTTCAGGGTTGCCTTGGGAGTGGATTGCCAGGTCCTTCTCCCATTTTTGCGGTGCTAGGAATTGAACTCGGGGCCTCAGAGACTGCAGCGCAGCGCTCTACCCACTGAGCTAAATCCCAGCCCATTTTTAGGTATGGCCTATTGGCTGTTCAAGTGTAGAATCTTTTGAGGATTATTAATAAAACATAAATGAACATGTTGACTTTTGGAATAAATATGTAAAACACACATGTAAGACACTCCTAAATACAAGTATAGAAAATAGGCACTAATGTCTTAAGAAATAACTTGTTAGTGGGGAACATTCCAGATGCACCCATTTCTTACAGTCTGGTTAGGTCTGGGTTGGAATAAGCTCAGCTCCAAAGATGTTCAGTGTAAACTAAAGGGCCTACTTACCCTGGGAAGGCACCATGGTTTTGGTTGTTCACAGAGCATTTCAAGCTGGTACTAGAGTTCCCAAGCCTGCAGCCGTAGCACTGTGGTGTCAGATCTCAGAAGCTAAGCAGGGTCGGGCTGGTTAGTACTTGGATGGGAGACCACCTGGGAACACCAGGTGCTGTAGGCTTGGGGGAAGGACCCGACAACCCACTCCCAAAAACAATCATCCACTGAAAACCCTATGACTATCAAAGAAGTACACCGGGTCACTCTGAGTTGGACACCGATTGAATGGCACCTAACAACAACAAGAGTTCCCAAACCTGTTTTTTCTCCTTTTTGCAGTGTGCGTTTGTTTGTGATCTAGTGACATTTCTTTTCTCCTTATCTCAGTGTGTAACAAGGAATCGCCAAGGACTTCCTTGTCCCACCCAGTCTCGCAGGCAGCCTCTTTGATCACTGTCAGATCATAGGAGGGTATCAGGTGGGTCCCTGTTTCCCTGTCTCGCGATGGAGTTACAGTGTCTTGCCTTTTCTGCACAGTCCAAAAGAATTTCTGTAGTCAAATTCTCTCCCTCCCTCTCAGTCTCTCTCTTTCTCTCTTGCCCCCCCCCCCCCCCCCCCCCCCCCGCCTGGCTGGGGACAGCAAAGCCATGGGAACAGCTGCAGGCAGTACAGTTGTTGTTAGCAGGGAGCTCCGGGGGGTGGGGGGGGCAGCAGGAAGGCCCCCTCTCCCACGCCGTGATAGCTGCTACTGTGGCACAATCCGGCACAGTCCAGCGTGGGCAAGGTCTTCGCTGTTTAATCAGTTTAACCAGAGTGGTGAAGAGAGCAGTGTTTGGTTTTCCAACTCCACTGGCCTGATGTGGGGTCACCTTGGAGGATGTGAACCTCAAATGTGCTGATCTGCTGGCTGTTGGGATTGGTAGGATTTGAGCACCTTAGTGGGCTTGAAGATTTTACATTCACAGTGAGAAATACATATGTTTAGGAGACTTTCAAGAACAGGCCAGGAGTGAAGTCTAAATGAAGCTTGACACTGTCCACCCTTGCCTGGCTGTCCCCAGGCCCAGTGGAAAGCACTCAGCTGCACCTGCTCCTCACCACCTGTGGGATCCTAGCGGGTTATCTGGCCTTTAACTGTCTGGGCAGTTGTTAGGTGCCATCAAGTCGGTATCCAACTCATAGCAATCCTGTGTACAACAGGCAAAACGCTATTATCAGTGTTTCTCTGCTGTTCATCGTGTTTTCAGTGGTGGATTGATTTTTGGGAGTGGGCTGCTGGTCTATCTCCCAAGCCTACAGCACCTGATGTTCCCAGGTGGTCTCCCTTCCAAGTCCTAACCAGGTCCGACCCTGCTTAACTTCCCAGGATCGGATGCCACAGGGCTACGGCTGCAGGCAGTAAAAGGATGCTAATAATGCCAATCATACTTGGTTGGTAGACAAATTTAGGGTAAGATTTGCAGAGCACACATTAGGTGATTAATAAAAAAAGTCAGTTATAGTAACTGCACTTGGAAGTTAACAGTGGGCAGCCTTCAGTGGTGAATGATGTACCAGTGCTCATGGGTACAAAGAGATCTCTGCCTGAGAGATATGGCCAAAAGCTTTTCCTGGGCTGGATTGTATTGATTTATTTCTCCCTTTCAAACTGGGTACTTGGGGCAGATTTTTCCATTTACAGTGCTGTCTATAGCCCTTGCTGCTTATAAAAGTGAGTGAATTCCTTCCCTCCTTCCTTCCTTGTTTTCTTCCTTCTTCCTTCATTCCTTCCTGCCTGTCTCTCTCTCTCCCTCTCTCTCTCTCTCTCTCTCTCTCTCTCTCTCTCTCTCTCTCTTTCTCTTTAGGGTATGTGGCAGTTGAACCCAGGGCTTCACACATATTTCGCAAGCACTCTACCACTGAGCTGCACCTCTACCCCATTTTTAAATTTTTCATTTTGGCTCAGCGTCTTGCTAAGTTACACAGGCGGCCTCTGGCCTCAGACTCGGGATCCTCATGCCTCTGCCTCCCGAGTCACTGGGATTACAGGCCTGCACTACCACACCCAGGCTTTCACGTGCCTTTCTACTCCCCTTTTTAAATGAGTAAATCAAGCCTTGAGAAGTTAAATATCTCACTTATAAGTAAGTTTCATTACTCCCTGTGCAAGGTCCTCAAAGGTAGGGTTTGGCCCTTGAGTAGCAGTTACTTTCCCCTAAAGGGCAGATTTTTTTAATGTTGGGAGGGGAGATGTGTCTAACTTTTTTCCTTGTTTATGAAGCATTTTAAAGTTCTCTGAAGATAATAATAAATATGGCTAGTGTTTAGTATTTATTATGTGGCAGGCGTGTTAATAAGCACTTGACAATCAGTGACTCATTTAATTCATTTAGTGACCCTATGAGTAAGGCTGTATAATTATACCCATTCTCTAGATGAAGATATGGAGGCACAGAGAGGTTAAGTAACTTTCCCAGTGTCACACAGCTAGAAAGTGGACTACTAATGATTTTAACCCAAACATGCTATCTCCAGAGCCATGGAGAGCCCTTCCTGGCCAGGCTTTTCCATCCTGTTGGTTTCCTCTGCCTTAAACTTGCATCATCATTTCTAGGCTTATTGATGAAGTGCTGTACACAGTAAGCAGTTTACAAATGATTTCAAGTTGAACACTACCTGGGAGTTTGGGGAAACAAGTGGTCCTTTTGCCAGAAACATGAGAAGCCCAGTGGGAAAATGCTAGCCTTTGAGTATACCACCAATTTTTATTTGACTTACTCTTTACTTAGGAAAGACAAGCATCTCTGTTTCTTTGTAAAAGTGGTTTCTAGCTGCCAGGCCCAACCTCATGAAGGTGGTAGGAAGGCTCATATAACAAGGCACTGAGAAAACCAGATTTCCAGAAAAGTCTTTAGATTATTAAAAGAAAGTTTATTAAAAGAAATGGCAGCGCGTGTTGGTTTCCCTGTTTGTAACTGTCGATTACTGGAGTATCCTTTGATGTTATCCCCTCTTTGGCGGAAGATTGTGGGGCACGCACGCCTCCCAGTCTGGCCTAGATGTTCGGATGGGTGGCACCGGAGGCACACAGATACTAAACACAAGGGACCCTTGGGTGAGGGGCGAGGATGCTGGCAGAGATGGGGGAAAGGAAAAGCCTTGAGCGCTTTTGCCTTCCAGGAGCAAACACCCGTATTGGTGGTCTCGGTGGTCATGAGGAGACAGTTCTTGCTTCTTTGATGATCAGACGGAGAGTGGGTTCTTTCCTTGTTGATGGTCCTGGCGGGAGAGCATTCTTTCCTCATGGAAGGACCAGGCAAGAGAGCGGGAAAGCTGTTTCCTCATTGGTGATCCCGGCGAGAACAGGGTCTTTCCTTGGTGGAAGGTCCGGGCCAAAAGGATCCAGCTGCCGCAGTGCCCCTCCTTATATAGCTCGCCCACAGAATGGCCTGAGTCAATCAGCTTTGAGTTCAATTGTCCAATCAGGCTCAGGGGATTTGTGAAGGGCTTTGTAGCAACGTCCAACCAAGTTACCTTCATTTTCCCTAGATTTAACCGTTTTCCCCGTTTTGGGGTTTTTGCTAATTTCCTCCCAATTTTTCCCTACAGAAGATGCTACTTTTTCAGTTTCCTGTGTATCAGTTGTCTTTGTGTTATTTATTTATTTATTTTTGCAGTAATTGGGGGGGGTTGAACCTCATGCGCAATTGCATGCCTTGCAAGTCCTGTATCACTCAGCTGCACCCCCAGTACATTTTTTTACTTTTTATTTTGAGACAGAGTCTCACCAAATTGGGCAGACTGCCTGTGGTAGAACTTGTGATCCTCCTGCCTCTGCCTCCGAGTCCTGGAATTACAGGTGTGCGCCATGGCGCCTGGCTTTGGTTTCCCTCGTTAGCTCATTCGTGCCTGGAGAGCAGTCACTCACTGCACATCCGATGATTTCTCAAAGAGCATTCCTTGCATAACACATTTTGTTGTCCTAAAGTAAGAAAGTGAGCCCCTTCCCCTCTTAAATCTAACATCTCATGTCGAGTGACATCCTGTCACCTGGCTCTGCCAGGGACAGGTAAAGGTGGTGGCTCTCTGGTGGCAAAGCCTCCGCAGGCCTGCAGAAACAGTCTGAGCAAGGCAGTACCAAAGGAGCTCTAGAGGTAATGCTGCTTTCACCTGCCTTCTTTCACCTGCCTTCGGTGTCTGCTTGTAAGGGTTAAAAATGTCTCTGTGTAAAAGTATCTTAAACTGTAGTTATTACAGATGGAGCATAGTGGTGCACGCCTAGAATCCCAGCAACTCAGGAGACTGAGGCAGGAGGAACACGAGTTCGAGGTGAGGGGCAGCCTGCGCAACTTAGCAAAACTCTGTTCGAAGATAGAAAATGAAAAAGGGGCTGGGGGTGCAGCTTGGTAGTGGAGCATTTGCCTAGCATGTGCTTGGTCCTGATACCAATCCCTGGTACTGCCAAAATAAAAAAAAATGTAGTAATTACAAGAGGAGCTATTTATATTAGGTAAGGGAAAGTAGCATAGCTATTAGCATGACAACACTCAGCCCCCACAGTAGAAAAGCTGATGGAATTCAGAGATACAGGAATTTAATTACATTTGCACATGTCTAGATGTTCTGATGGGAAAATGATGTTTGCATGAATAATGTTGTTGTTGTTCGGTGCCATGGAGTCGAATCTGACTCATAGAGACCCTATGTACAGCAGATTGACACACTTCCCTATTCTGTGCCCAGCACATGATCTTATTTATGTTTAAACCCATTGTTGCAGACACTGGGTCAATCCATCTGGTGGAGGGTTTTCCTTTTTTTCGCTGACCTACCACACTCCATATTGCATGTTTTTTCCATAAATCTATTTTTCTTGCTGATTTTCAGCACAATCACTAATTATATTGGTATAGTAAAGATTTTTTTCACAGTAATCTGTGTTTTATGGACAATAAGGCCAAAGTAGAAAACCTCTCGAGTCATTGTGGCTCTTAGATTGTTTTTTTCTTAATTTCAGTCTAGAAGTATCCTGCTTTGATGAGGCTCAACAGTTGTCTACAAAATTCATACAACAACTTTAGATTAAAAAATGAATGAGGAGACTTGACACCATGACTCAGACCTGTAATCCCAGCGACTCAAAAGACTGAGGCAGGAGGATTGCAAGTTCAAGGCCAGAGGCGGCCTGCACAGTTTAGCCAGCTCCTGTCTCAATGTAAAAAAGAAATAAGGGATTGGGTGATACTCAGTCATCGAGCACTTGCCTGGCATGCATAAGGCCCTATTTTCAATCCCCAGTACTGCAAAAATAAGTAAATAAATAGATAAAGTTAAGTCAAAAAGTAATCTGGAAAATGAATGGAATTGTGGACGAGAGATTATTGATTGTCTGGAGTACCTCAGAATATTTTAATTTCCTTATAGAGGCCACAAATCCTATTTTCCCTATATTGTGAACTTTCACCATTTCTTAAGGCAACTGTTTCTTCACCCCTCATCAAGCCCGACAATTCATTCCCAAAGCAATCCTGAAACAATCAGCCATTGAAAACCCCATGAGGGTCGCTATGAGTCAACCGGACTTGATGGCACCTAACAATAACATCAGACCCCGAGCCTTGGGCTACCTAGGCAAGCGCACTACCACTGAGCCATACTCCCAGCCCAAAGCAAGTATTACATAAATTGTTCTTAATACTTTTCAGGATTCTAAAGAAAACTCACAACAGAAGTTAATTGGTTAAAAATCTGTCTTCAGGTGAGAGAATGCCTTAATGCATTATTGCTCAAAAAATAATCAATTTAAAATTATATTTGGAGATTATATCTGTGGGAATCTTTTCCTTCTTAGCCATGAAAATATTTTTGTTTCCCTCTGATTTTTAAATATTTTCCTGAAATGTCACTTTTGTTGCATGTTTCATATGTGGTTCCTTTTTGCCTGAGGTAAAGGTTTGTCTCAAATTATTAAACACAGGACTTTAAGTACAATGGCCCAATCGATCCTGTTTGGGGTTTTAGAAAGCCTTTGATAATGTTATTAAGAATCTAATGAAATGCACTGTTTGAAAGTACAAATGAAATAGCAGTTGCTACTATTGAATACACTGTGGACTGCCAAAAGAACCAACAGATCTGGCCGAGAAGAAGTGCAACCAGAGTGTTCCTTGGAAGCAAGGATGGCTAGACTGAGTCTTACGTATTTTAGACATGTTGTCAGGAGGGACCAATCCCTGGAGGAGGACATCATGTTTGGGAGTGGTGGGTCAATGAAAAAAAAAAGGAAGACCCTCAACTAAATGGATGGACATAGTGGCTGCAACAATGGACTTAAACATAAAAAAGATTGTGTGCCTGGCACGGAATTGGGGAGTGTTTCATTCTGTTGTATGTAGGGTCTCTGTGAGTTGGACCTGACTCAATGGTACCTAACAGCAACAAAGTATAAATTCAAAATTAATACCACGTTCCACTAAAGAACATGAATTTGTACTTTCTTTGACAGACTTGTCCTTATTTGCTTCTTTTTTCTTTTGCTTTTGTGATGTGCTGTCACTCACGAGTGGGCCACCCAGGGCATGGTCCTGAGATGATGAGGTGGAAAAGTAGCATAGCCCTTGCTTTTGGGAGAGAGGTCATCAATCCTGTGATCATCTTAGGTGGCTTCTAGTTGTTTGCTTTTATAGCAGCACATGAACTTTTTTGTGTTTAGGCAATTGTACACTTACCTGATTCTTTTTTTTTTTTTTTTTTGCTGTTGAACCCGGGCTGGGGTTTAGCTCAGTTGGTAGAGCGCTGCTCTGCAGTCTCTGAGGTCCCGAGTTCGTTTCCCAGCACCGCAAAAATGGGAGAAGAACGTGGTAATCCATTTCCAAGGCAATCCCAAAACAGTCAGCCATTGAAAACCCTACGAGGGTCGCTATGAGTCAGACACAACTTGACGGCATCTAACAACAGGGGTTGAACCCAGGGCCTCGGGCTCGCGTGCTTTGCAAGTGCTCTACCACTGAGCTGCACCTCCAGCCCATTGTTTTTTACTTTTTGAGACAGGGTCTCTCTAAATTGTGCAGACTGCCTCTGGTCTCAAACTTGCAATCCTCTTGCCTCTGCCTCTCTAGTCACTGGGATTCCAGGCATGTGCCACTGTGCCCGGCTCATCTGTTTATCTCTTGAAGGTAAAATTCTCTAGGAGTGGAGATGTTTGATGAAAAGGTTAGTACGTTTCACTTGGCTTATTTGGCAGCAAAAGCTGAATGAGAAAGAAGGGCCATCTTGTCCTCCAGGAGGCCCAGCTGAGGCCCCCCGTCATGATGTATTTATGATCACGGGGATTGTGTAGCTTCTCATTAGAATCTTAATGAAATGCACTGTTTGGTGGAGGAAGTTAGAACATGATACTGGATTTATGCTTCTGCTTTTAGGCTCTCCCATGCTTCTTAATTACAATCAACGCTGTTGACTAACATTACCCCCAGCCCCCGAGTCCCAGCTTTATTATGGATGCTCCCTTAAGGCCAAAGCACTCATAGGGGACCAGCATATTGTCTGAGGAGCCCTTGAGCATTTGTCTGGGGACTAGTTTGTATGGACCTCTTTTAATTTTCTTTCCTTTGCTTTATAGTGTCGTTGGGAATGAACCCCAGACAGCAAGAGTTGCTTTGTGGTTGCCAATCTAATCTGGGAAATTAAGTAACATGCAATGGTATTGTGTGTATGTATCTATGTGGGGGGGAATATGGATGTGTTTGACCTTATTAGTTATTAACCCAGTAAATCATTCTATGGTCTTTGAAGTCAAATTGTGGAATGAAAATACACTGGCCCTTTAACGATGGATACCATTGCCATTCAGTACTGGGCAGGGGATTGTTTCTGTTCATTTCCACCCATGTTTTGTTCTTTTTTTTTTTTTTTTTTTTTTTTTTTTTTTTTTTTTTTGCGGTACTGAGGGTTGAACCCAGGGCCTTGCACCTGCATGCTCTGCAAGTGCCAGACCACTGAGCTGCACCCTCAGCCCATTTTTTTTTACTTTTTGAGACAGGGTCTTGCTAAGTTACGCAGACTGCCTCTAGTCTCGAACTTGCGATCCTCCTGCCTCCGCCTCCCGAGCCGTGGGATTACAGGTGCATGCCACCGTACCCGGCCCACGTTTTGTTCTTGTAATGATGTGACACCAGGGTAGCGGAGTGCAGGTTGAACTAGCCAGTCCTCACGGCAACACTGGCTCTTTTACTATTGCAGAAAAGCACACAAGTTCTTTTGCGACCTCACCTAGGCAGGCGGCTGAGCTGACTGCTCCCAGAAACCAAACCAAACGCCTCCACCAGCTGCTGCCTTCGGAGAGATTTTCCTCCCGCCTGATTGTCTGACTAGGGCCACCTGCCAGAGCGAAGGCCCGAAGCAGGCCGGCCTCTGGGTGTTTCCAGCTTCAGATTTTTGGATGAGGGTAAATGTGTCCTCTTCCCAGGTTTTTGCAACCCCAGAACCCTTGCCATCTTAGGCCAGATCTTTGTTATGGGAGACGGTCCTGTGCATTGTGGGATTTGGGGCATCATTCCTGGCCTCTCGGATCACTAGGTGCCAACAGGACCTCAAGCCCCATGGTTGCGACAACTGAATGTCTCCAGGCATCACCGAGTGTCCCGTGGTGGAAGTGGGGGCAGAGTCACCCTCAGCTGAGCACCTCTGTGCTCTGTCCGCATTCTGGGTGCAGATGGAACTTAGGTCTGGATAGTACTCCTCACCTTTCCCTGTTGCTTTGTTGTTGTTGTTGTTAGGTGCCGTCATGTCGATATCCGACTCATAGTGACCCTGCATACAAAAGAAGAAACACTATTGTCAGTGCTTCTCTGCTGTTCATAGGGTTTTCAATGGCAGATTGATTTTTGGGAGTGGGTTGCCGGGTCCATTTCCCAAGCCTACAGCACCTGGTGTTCCCAGGCGGTCTCCCATCCAAGTACTAACCAGGCCCAACCCTGCTTAGCTTCCGAGATCTGATGGGATTGGATACCACAGGGCTACGGCTGCAATTGTTAGCCCCATTTTATTGCTGACTAGTATTTACTGTGTCGACACACCTTTGCAGCTGTTGCTGCATCCATTATCATTTGGAGTCCAGCAATTATTTGCATACTGTGGTTCTCTTTTTGTTCCATGGATGTTAGGGGTTCAAATTCTCATAGCTGTCCTTGTTTTACTTCTACATGAGTGCTATTGTCCAAGGATTTTTTTCATTGGTGGCTTTATTTGTCAAATAATTGGAGGTGGATTTGGTCAGACCTGATGCATTTGAAATCTTGCGCAACCAGCGAATTCCTCATCTTCTTCGCTTTACCTGGAACAGAAACTTCATGAAACAGAATGACTTTTGTGTGGTGGGGCTCCTGGGACTGGGCTTATTGAATGCTGTCAAGGTCACAGCCCTGATATGTCACAGCCACACATGGAGTATCCAGGTGAGCAAGTAGATGCCGGAGCTTGCTCTAGATGAGACTTCTTGGGACCCTCAACCAAAACACAGCAAGACATTCCCATCATTATCAATATCTCAGTGGAACCAAGTGGAAGAGAGAGGGGGATTTATTTATTTATTTATTTTTGATGGAAGCTAAGATGTCTAAGCCTGCAGCTGGACCACTGTGGCTTCCGATCTCGTCAGATCTCAGAAGCTAAGCAGGGTTGGGCCTGGTTAGTACTTGGATGGGAGACCGCCTGGGAACACCAGGTACTGTAGGCTTGGGAGAAGCACCCAGCAACCCACTTCCAAAAATCAGCCCGCCATTGAAACCCTATGAATAGCAGAGAAGTACTGACAATAGTGTTTTATCTGTTGTACATAAGGGTACTATGAGTCAGACGCTGACTCTATGGCACCTAATAACAACAACAACATCAGCAAAACTTCTAAGGACATCAGAAGCCTCTTTGAACTGGACATGGTGGTGGCGGCAGTGAGGGCATGGATCACCTTGGTGAAAAGGAGTGGCAAGAAAAACTAGAGTAGGTGAGGGCCAGTCGTCATCCAAGGGCTTTCCGTCGTCAGCAGGGAGCAACGCCCATCAGGTCCCCCAAACATGCTCTGGTGGGACCTCACCAGAGTGTGTAAATAAGATGCTCTATTAGGCGAGACATGGGAAAGTGTCCCTTCAGTTCTTTGCATTGCTCAGGGGCAGGGTCTTGCGCTTTGGGAGGAAAGCCTACTGGAGGGACCCTAGGACGGAAACTTACTGTTGTTAAGTGCTGTCGAGTCGGTATCCGACTCATAGCGACCCTACGTACAGCAGTGAAACATTATTATCAGTGCTTCTCTGCTATTCATAGGGTTTACAATGGCAGATTGATTTTTGGGAGTGGGTTGCTGGGTCCGTCTCCCAAGCCTACAGCACCTCATATTCCCAGGTGGTCTCCCATCCAAGTACTAACGAGGCCCGACCCTGCTTAGCTTCCGAGATCTGATGGGATCAGAAGCCACAGTGCTACAGCTGCAGGCATGGACAGAAACTAGCAGAGTATTTTTCTAGTTATTTTTTACTGAGTAGGGGCTTTTTTTCATGGCCTACTTCTTATGCTTCTGACTTCGTACTTTGAAAAAAGCAATGTGTTTATGGGGCTGAAGACAAAATAAACCAATAAAAACTCAGAAGGGAGAGACAAATCCCTCCAGAGTGCTGCCTTTCACTTTTTTAACTCCAACTGATCGGGCAGGGATCAGGAAGCCTCCAGCTCTCCACTCCTACAACTGCCTGACCCACCCACTGCTCCCTGCCAGTTTCTGAGCCAACCTGCTATACCGTCTCCACCGAGACCCCTCATCTTGCTGCCTTTCCCTCTTTGTAATCACAGTCTGAGCTGAGATTGGCTCTGAGCCCTAGAGAGGCACCCGTAGGCAGCTCCCACCACGTTTGTATGTCAAAATCAAGACAAAGAATTTCCACACGTACTCATTTTCTTTCTGGGCTGCTCCTGTTTTGTATGAATAGGGTCCACTTGCTCTTGTGTGTTCCACCAAATGTGTGTATAAAGTGGGTCTAGCGTTTCAAAGGGAGAAAGATGTGGCAGTCCACTCCCGAGGCAATCCCCAATTAGCCGTTGCAAACCCTGTGTGGGACTTGTCCACGGCACGTGTTGTTGTTAGGTGCCATCGAGTCGTGTTCAACTCATAGTGACCCTTATAGGGTTTTTAATGGCTGACTGTTTCGGGATTGCCTCGGGAGTGGATTGCCTTCTCCCATTTTTGTGGTGCTGGGAATTGAACTCGGGACCTCAGAGACTGCAGAGCAGTGCTCTACCAACTGAGCTAAATCCCAGCCCATAAATGTGTACCCCAGGCTGGCCTTGAACTCATGATCCTCATGCCTCATCCTCTTCAGCGAGTCGCGTATTGGTGTGTACCATTGTGACTGGCCCACGGCACCTAACAACAACAAAGTGTTTTCAAGCAGCAGGTAGGTGAGCTGGTGTCTCTCCAGTGTTAAAGAAATAAGGACTTTGTTTGTTTCCACTAGTTTATATTATATGGTAATTCAGTGTACTGTCATCCACTCAGTATGTGTACACAGTATATTCTAGAACCCCTTCAATTATCAAAATCCATCAGTGCTCGTCTCATATAAAACGACCTTGTATCTATTCTCATATAACCTGCGCATATCTTCCCTATACTTGACTATTCTTTTCTTTTTTTGAGACATTCTTGCAATGTAGCCCAGGTGGGTCTGGAATACACAGCCTTCCTGCCTCAGCCTT
This sequence comes from Pedetes capensis, assembly GCA_007922755.1. NCBI lineage: Eukaryota > Metazoa > Chordata > Mammalia > Rodentia > Pedetidae > Pedetes > Pedetes capensis. The sequence goes on along the minus strand of VMDO01004004.1, from coordinate 42,617 downwards.
CCCAGTGCTGAGATCATAGGTGCTCACCATGTGCCCCCCTGCCTAGCCACCTGTATCCTTTAAATCATCTCAGATGCTAACAGCTAGTTCAATGTAAATAGTTGTTACACTGTATCATTTAGGGAATAGTGCCAAGAAGGAAACGTCTGGACATATTCAGGGCAGACCTAATTTATTTTTGAGTATTTTTCATCCACTGTAGGTTGCATGCATGGATACACAGCCCATGAATGCAGAGGGCCAACTGCATGTGTGTATGGGTGTGGATGCATATGTGCATATATATTAGATTTAACATTTTGCTCTCTTGGTTCCTGGATGAAGCAATCACAGCTGTTGGCATAAGAAATAAAGTTTCTTACCAAGGCCATGTTGCCAGGGATTTTTGCCCAAATCTAGTAGATTATGGCGTTTGCTGTCAAGAAGCAGAATCTTCAGTAGGCAGTATCTTTGAACTGCTTACAGTTTTCTAAGAAGATAAAGGTTGGAAGCTGCCTCCCTACCATTTCACACGTTCTTGCCTTGTTAGGGTAAGGTCGTCAGAACACTGTTTTGATTATGAGAGCAACTGTATTTCCAAAAGATGTTTCTTCCTTAGGGATTCTCTCAAAAGTAAGTGCCAAGTTCAGGGTCAAGGTTATGAAGTTCAGGTGCAGATTGTAAATTCTGGCATTAATTTTTTTCAGACCCTGAGAACCACTGAAACTGGCGGATGTTTCTCACTGTGGTATAGCTTTTTCAGCTGTCCCAATTTCCTTCTAGCCTTTGGGCAGATTTGGTAGGGTAACTTACTGTATTTTGGATTCTAAAACCATATCCACTTAGGGTTCTCTTACATCATCTGGTGCATCTTTTATATAAAATATTTAAAAGCTGAGATCTCTTGTTTTTCAAGGTATCTCTCAGGAGAAAGAGTAGCAGATGAAATGTGCCCTTCGTTATGAAATTAGGGCTGGATTTTGCCGTATGGTATTTTGCAGAGTAAACAAATCAGGGACTCTTTGCAAAGGTTGACAAAGGTAATTGTCAAACTCTTTTCATCAATTATTATTTTCCAGTATTTTACTATAAAAAGTTAAACTGTAAGTCATCAGTTCTGATAATGAAAATAGGGAGCAAAAATACCATATGTTCTGGAATCTAATCTGTACACTTTCAATAGTTTTGTTATTGTTGTTGTTAGGTGCCGTCGAGTCGGTATCCGACTCACAGCGACCCTCGTAGGATTTTCAATGGCTGACTGTTTCGGGATTGCCTTGGGAGTGGATTGCCAGGCCCTTCTCCCGTTTTTGGGGTGCTGGGAATTGAACTCGGGACCTCAGAGACTGCAGCGCAGCACTCTACCAACTGAGCCAAATCCCAGCCCTTCAATAATCTTAGAGGGCTAAAATATCAAATTCAGATTAGAAATCTTGACTCTCGACCGTGAATCCAATCTGGATGCATTTCCAATATGCATCTGACTATTTAGCTCTCTACATTGAAATGGTACAGATTGGATTGAGACTGTATGGTGGTTCTAGCGTGGCTGTCTGAGGCTTGTGGGTTTTGTGTGGGTATTTTCAAAAACTGTGCTTCTGAAATAGGCTCTTCTTTCAAGAAGTGAAGAGGGCTCTGGGCTCTGTCTTGGTTTTCACGTTATCTTTGGGATTTCAGGTAGATCCCTTTTCTTCCTCGCCACAGACAATGATGTGACCTTCGCTCAGCCCTATCATCAGATGATGGGGTCAGAAATGTACCTCAGGTTGTTGTGTGCTCTGAGTCTCTTATAATCCCTTTTGGCTCTTAAACCTCCACCAGATCTCTAAATGTGAGGCCTTAGAGTTGGCATGCGCGTGTGGAATAATGCAATGAGATACCCTCGGAAGAATTCAAGGCCCACGTGAGGATTTTCTTTTGCTTCATACGAAATGTTTGACGAGGTGGAACAGCTGTTCCCGCACCAGAAGCAGCATTTTAGGAGTGTATTTCGTTTCGTTTTTGCAGGCTGCATATCAAACCCAGGGCCTTGTACCTGCTAGGCCAGGGCTCTGTCACCCAGCTAAAGGTGTATTTTAAAAGAAGATATGTCTTATCTTTCAGTGACACTCTGTTTAGGACAAAATGACCCTTAAAAATAATAATAAACTTTTTGTAGTATGGCAGTGCTGTCTCATTTGGCGATGGGTCATTTGTCAAAGAAAAGAAGAGCCGTGTGGATACAGGATTTCACAGAGTGTGGGATTTTGGTAACAATTTGCATAAATGGGACCCTCTGTGTGGCTTCGCCATTGTTCAGCCCCCATGAACTGGCATTTTCCATAATCCAGTTTTTTGGTTTGGTTTGGTTGTTTGAAGCAGAAACTTGCTGTGTAGCCCCAATTGGCCTCAACTTCTCTCTCCTGCCTCCACCTCTGGGTTACTGGGATTACACGTGTGTACCACCTTACCTGGCTCGTCCACTTTTGTAACTTGTGAAAATTGATTGAACTCCTACCGTGCTCTGTGACTGAGGTAAATTCTCTGCATGTATGAACTCATTGTCTCTCCCCAAAAGGCCTGTGTGCTTAGCTCAGTGTTCATCTCTATTTTACGTAGGAGAACACAGAGAAGTTAAAGTAATTTACCCAAATTCACACAGCGAGCGGGTAGTAGAAACAGAATTTGGATGGACCCTAGAGGTTCAACTGTGGAGCATGAATTCTTTTGGAGTTCCTGCACGTTTGTGAGGGTAAAGATAGAATCTGTGTGGAAATCTTCTACCCACTGAGCTAAATCCCAGCCCCTGTGTGGAAATCTTCTGTATATTTGCTTCTCTGTACAGAGCAGAACAAGCCTGCAGCCATAGCTCTGTGGCATCCGATCCCCTCAGATCTCGGAAGCTAAGCAGGATTGGGCCTGGTTAGTACCTGAATGGGAGACCGCCTGGGAACACCAGAAGCTGTAGGCTTGGGAGAAGGACCTGGCAACCCCCTCCCAAAAATCAATCTGCCATTGAAAACCCTATGCACAGCAGAGAAGCACTGACAATAGTGTTTCCTGTTGTACAGAGGGTCGCTATGAGTCGGGTACTGATTCAACGGCACCTAACAACAACAGAGCAGAACAAGGTTCTGTTTAGGGAAAAGATTCCGAAAGAGTCGTTTAAATGAAATGTTTATGTTTTTCCAGGGAGCCTCCCTCCTGAATGCTAAGGTCACTCTGAATATCCTAAATCATTTTTATGAACTTTTATCTGTTTCTGGCCAACTCCAGATTCCCACGACGTGATGTTGAAACTGTGTTTGCTTTAGAATAGGCACGAGGTTTGTAAATCTTGCTTTAATCTGTTTCTGTCTGCCTTGTTCAGGGACGTGACACGCAGCCATCCGTCACAGCATTGGGCTTCAGGGCTGTTCACATCTTCCTCACCAGCCCTGGGTGAAAGTGTTGTTTCTGTCAAGTTTGGTGGTAAAAGTTTTTTTTTTCCCCCCATTGGAAATTTTTAATGTACACCTTAATGTGATTCATTCTGACATGCTTTTCATTGTGACATTTCCATATATGCATTTTGTTGTACATTATTCATATAGGTTCCCCCTCACCCTCTTGTACGCTTCCCCC
>VMDO01004004.1:0-38935 GCA_007922755.1 Pedetes capensis | reverse complement strand
TTTTTCCCTTTTATTATGATCCAACCTTTGTATAGGATTTTTTCCTTCTGATAATTTTGATTCAGCTCCCACATGAGTGAGAACATGTGGTGTTTCTCTTTCTGAGCTTGTGTTCGTTCCCTTAAAATAATTTTCTCTAATTCCATCCATTTTCCTGCAAATGGCCTTATTTCATTTTTTTTTATTGCTGAGTAGTATTCTATCGTGTATATGTACCGTAGTAACTATTTTAGGAATGGATCCTCCTGCCGATGTGAGATTGTAAGGGTTAACAAATGGTTCATACTTCAATAAACTTTCCAAAGCTGTGATTCGGTGGCGACACTCAATAGCTGCTCATGCTTTTCATTCTGGAGGAAGACAGATTTCGAAGTTAAAAAATAACTGGCATGGTTAGATGAGCAGATATAGTCCTTATGATAAAGTTGTAGCCTGGATGTTGCCAAGGAGTGGCTACATTGTTGAGATGGGATTAGAAGTAGGTTTTCTGTTTTGTTTTGTTTTGTTTTGCCAGTACATAGATTTTTAAACCCAGGCAATTGCTTTACTACTGAATTGCACTTCCAGCCTCTTTTAAATTTTTTTTTCTTTTTGAGACAGGGGCTCTACAAATTACATAGGCTGCTTCTGGCCTCGAACTCATAATCCTTCTGCCTCAGCTTTACCTTTCTTTTGAGTTGCTCGGGTTATAGGTATGTGCCAGGGCATTTGGCTAGAGTTAAATTGGCCAGAGTTAGTTCTCAACCTGCAGCAATTTTGCCTGTCTGGGAGTATTAGTAATTCCTGGATACATTTTAGTTGTTGGCACTGATGCGGGAGGATATTTCTGGTATCTAGTGGGTAGGAACTATGGATTCTTTAAGCATCCTAGACCACACAGGACCACTCCCATAATGACCACTGCTCTCGTCCAAAAGGTAGAAAAACCCTGATGCAGAAAATTGACCCCTTCCAGCCAGGCGCGGTGGCGCACGCTTGTAGTCCCAGTGACTTGGAAAGCTGAGGCAGGAGGATTGCCAAGTTGAAGGCCAGAGGCAGCCTGCACACCTTAGCGAAACCCTAACTCAAAATGAAAAAGTAAAAAAGGGGACAGGGGGTGCAGCCCAGTGGTAGAGCATTTGCAAAGAATGTGCGAGGCCATGGATTTGACCCCCAAGTACTATAGAAAGAAAGAAGGGGGGAGAAGAAGGCAGGAAGAGGGGGAGGGAGGGAGGGAAAGACAGAGAGAGACAGAGAGAGAGAGAGAGAGAGAGAGAGAGAGGGAGAGAGGAGGGGAGGGAGGGGGGAAGGAAGGAAGAAAGAAAAGAAAAGAAAAGAGAGTTATTTTTTCTTGACTGAGCTTCCACTTACCCAAAGAAGCAAAGGCATGAGCTATAGGACAAGGTTGGGTGGGGAGCACCAGACACCCATTCCATCTACTTTAGAGGTGAAAGAGAAGTAGAAGAGGCCAGCGTCAGCAAGCCACACGCTACTCACTGGACCTCATCTTGTCATTTGATTATTTTAGTTAATGAGTAAACACTCTGGTTACAAATCCTCATCACGCAAGAGGCTGGCTCTGAACGCCGCCAGGGAGCCTGAGCTGGCGAGCTCCACGCCTTCCTTTCTCTGCTTCTCCCGACGTTGATGAGGAAGTGTGCCTTTTTTCCCTCTGCTTAATTTTCACCCAGTCTGTTGTTTTCTCGCCAGCCGCGGTCATGAATCACTGGAAACGCTTTCTAAGGGCAGTTGAATCTGCAGGCAAAACTCTTGTTTGAGTTTTATAATAAATGGAAGACGACTGACAAGTTCACACCCTTACTGCTCCTATGAAATCTTCTAAGGTGGGCCAAGGTGAAGTTCCGGCTTTAATCTGTCATTTAGTAGTGATTTCTTCCCGTGTTTCTCCTTACCTAATGTCCTCTCCTATCAGGAAGAGTTAAAAAGAAAATAATCTGATTTTTATTGACTTTGGAATGTACTATAAATGAGACCTCTTTCTGGATGAACTTTATTAGTGTCATATGCACTTCAAGTGTCTGCAGCCATACCACTCTGGCATCTGATCCTGTCAGATCTTGGAAGCTAAGCAGGGTTGGCCTGGTTCGTTCTTGGATGGGAGACCACCTGGAAATACCAGTGCTGCAGGCTAGGGAGAAGGACCTGGCAGCCCACTCCCCAAACAATCAGCTATTGAAAACCCTATGAATAGCAAAGAAGCACTGACATAGTGCCAGGCATGGCATGGGGTTGGGGAATGTTTCATGCTGTAGTACATAGGGTCGCTGTGAGTCAGACCCGACTGAATGGCACCCAACCACAACAACAACATACTTTGGGTGTAATTTGATTAGAAAGACTTCTTAGGACTCCAGATGGGATGTTCAGTTTGTTAGACCAAGAGTCATTATGATGATCTGTTGATGAAAAATGAATTTACTAAATCGATAATTTCTCAAGTATTAGCTGACCCAATAGGAAATTAATGTCTCTGGAGATAGTTGATGATGGAAATGTGGGCTTGACTGGCCGTGGTCATGAGGCTTCAGTGGTGACATCTTTACCCAGGCTAGGATTTAATACTCAGGTGATCGAGCGATTCAACCATTAAGGGACATGCCCAGGTATTTATTCACTAGCTCTGTTAATCCAGATTAATGATAACAGTTGGGAGTATCGTGAGTGATTTCTGTGCATCCGAGGTCACTGCTTCATGGTGGAATTGAACATGACTCAGTGGATGACCTGGCATGCTGTGGGACTAGGTGGCAGCGGCAGCTTGGCGGATTTTAAGCCCCTGCCATTGCCGCGTGATGAGGGGTGGCTGAGAACATCACACAAGGACAGTTGATTAACTGATATACCTTGGAAGGTCCCCCAGGTTTATCTGGAAGCTACGAACCTCTAAAAGTAACAACAACAATAATAGAGGATACTTACTAGGCACTTTGGGCTGGGATTTAGCTCGGTAGAGCACTGCACTGCAGTCTCTGAGGTCCTGAGTTCAATTCCCAGCACCGCAAAAATGGGAGAAGGACCTGGCAATCCACTCCCAAGGCAATCCTGAAACACTCAGCCATTGAAAACCCTATGAGGGTCGCTATGAGTCGGATACCGACTCGAGGGCACCTAACAACAACAACAACGAGGCACTTTGTTGTTATTAGGTGCCGTCGAGTCGGTGTCCAACTCATAGCCACCCTTACAACAGATGAAACACTATTGTCAGTGCTTCTGTGCTATTCCTAGGGTTTTCAACGGCAGATGGATATTTGCGTCCTTCTTTTATACACAGCATCTCACTGAATCGTCTGCTTTGGTTGGGAAGCATTGTTAATCCCAGGTAGAGCTGAATCACCTGTGGTTTAGAGAAGTTAAATTCCGTGTTAGGTCACACAGCTAGTTGGGGATTGTGCATCTCTTAGCTTCTCCAGCGCTTGTGTGTGCATTTCTTTCTTTTATGTTTTCAGTACTGGAGGGTTGAATCTAAGGCCTCTCACATGCTAGGCAAGCACTCTACCACTGGGTCACACCCTAGCCATTGATAGATTAATTGATTGATTTACTTGGGAGTTAAACCCAGGGCCTCGCACATACTTAGCAAGTGCTGTACTGCTGGACTGCACCCCCAGCCCATTTTTTAATTTTTTATCGTTTATCTTGAGACAGGGTCTCCCTAAGTGACACAGGCTGCCTCTGGCCTCAAACCTGCGATCCTCCTGCCTCGGCCTTCGGAGTTGCTGGGATTATAGGCATGAACCACCACACCCAGCCCCTTATTTTTTTTATTTTTTATTTTGAGACAGGGTCTTGCCAAGTTGCACGGGCCATCCCTGATGTGGAACTCGCGATCCCCCTGCCTCAATCTCCCCTTTTGCTGGCACTTACAGGCATGCACTTGGTGCTTGGCCTGTATGTTCCTTTCTTTTTCTCCTGGTTGCTATTTCGAGTTCTTATCACAGCTCCCACGGCCTTGCAGGTTGCAATCCTTAGAACTGAGGGTGCCTTTACACAATATTTGTGCTTTTTCTAGTGCCACGTGATCCCTTCCTGGCAGTGATTACATTTCTAGATTATTTGCAGGGATTGGGTGTCCAGTGGAGGATGTGTTTTGTCTAGGACTTCCTCAAGTGTAGGACATATCTGAGACTAGAAACTTCATATTTACGAAGAGGCAAAACAGAAATAGTGGACTCAGCAAAAAGAATGGGTCTTCAATATTAAGTGCAACCTAGATCGGCCACGTTTTTCAGACTTCTTTGGTCCAGATGAGGTGATGATTCTGTAACATACTGATTTGCCCTCTTGGTGCCCACGTGTGTATTGCGTTCTGTGAGTGTCTTCACCAGTCATTGTAGGGTGCTCCAGCAGACGCTCACTGGGTACTAAGGAAGGCTGTCCCAGGTGGGAATGGGACTGGCCAGCATGAGGGGGTCAGCAGAGCCACCATGGCAGTGGGTGGGCTCTCAGGGCCGCTGCCTGCCCATGGGATGGATGTTGTTGTTAGGTGCCATCGAGTCAGTATCCGACTCATAACAAGCCTGTGTACAATAGTCAAAACACTATTGTCAGTGCTTCTCTGCTGTTCATAGGGTTTTCAGTGGCAGATTGATTTTTGGGAATGGGTTTCTGGGTCCTTCTCCTAAGCCTACAGCACCTGGTGTTCCCAGGTGGTCTCCCATCCAAGTACTAACCAGGCCTGACCCTGCTTAGCTTCTGAGATCAGACAGGATCGGATGCCACAGGGCTATGGCTGCAGGCCCATGGAATGGATGCTGACTGCGTTCTCCACCTGGTTTCCTGTAGAAGCTCTAGCAACAGTACCACCAACACGCTGCTGCTCGCCCCCTCGACCTCGCTGGATGTTTGGTCTCCGTTGGTTTGTCACTGGCTTGCATTCCTCGGCCCTCCTTCCCCTCCCTGCCACTACAGTCAGTACCCCCAGTTGTCCGCCAGTTGTGCTGCGCTCTTTCTTGCCTTAACTGAGAATCCTGTGAGGGGTACAGCGAGTTACCCACATGACGTGACCAGGGTCCCTCCTCCGAGGGCGTAGTGGCTGTCCTTCTTGTTTCCTTTGTCTCTTCAGCGGCTGTGTCCTGACTTCTCCCCTGCTCCAGCTCACCTCCACCGTACGGCTAGACTTTGCTTTGCCGGTTGTATCTGGAACCCTGGATTTTGCCAGTTTTATTTCTGAACTTTAACTTGCACCTCTGTGTCATCTCTCCGGCTCAACGTGTTGTGGTCCCCTGGCCACACCAGAAGCCCACATTGCACACCTGTCTTCCCTGGTGCCCGGTCACTGCCCAGGATGGGTCCTGCTCCCCTGTGAGACTGTCTTCCTTCCTGTCTTCCTCGATGTGTTTGACCAACCACACAGTCTGTGACTTGTCACCATCTGAGGATCCAGAGGGGGACATGACTTCCTGTTGTCCTCCTTCAGCTGGAGGATCTACCTGTAGATGGAATTTTTTAATTTTAATTTTAATTTATTTATTTATTTATTTATTTATTTTTTGCGGTACTGGGGGTTGAACCCAGGGCCTAGAGCTTGCATGCTCTGCAAGCGCTGGACCACTGAGCTGCACCCCCAGCCCTTTCTTTTTTACTTTTTGAGACAGGGTCTCGCTAAGTTACGCAGACTGCTTCTGGTCTCGAACTTGAGATCCTTCTGCCTCTGCCTCCTGAGTTGCTGGGATTAGAGGCGTGTGCCACTGCGCCCGACTCTAGATGAATTTTTCAAAGAATTCCTTCACTTACCAGTGTGCAGAGAAGGAGGGCCTCCTCTACTGGATTGAGAAGCAATGAGTCCTGCAGTCGGCCACGCAGGGGGAAGCAAAAAATGGCTGTTGGAAATGTTTGCAAGCAGTTCGCATCCTACAGACCTGGCCTGGAGTCCCTAAGGGCGTGTGGGCCTCTGCTTCATGGCTACCCAGAGAAGACCTGACCATGACTCAGATTTGGATTTTCAAAATAAGCCAGCAAGAATTTCAAGACAATATGGATACCTGCGTGTGCATTGCTCCTGTGGTGAGGTTTTAGTGCCTTTCCATGCCAGGTATGAAAATGGTTTGTTGTACAACCAGGGGGAAGAGAAACAATTTCCATCAGGGTCTGATGTGGATCACAAAAGGTGGAATCCATTGGAGAAAGTAAGCTCTTTTTTTGGTGAGCATTTTTTAAAACCAGAGAGAGGGTAACAGCATTTCTTTTCTTCTTTTTCTGAGGAGCACACAGAATTGCGTGCTGAGGCTCCGCTGGCAAGGGGCCAGGAAGCGTGCCTATAGCTCAGGAATCATCCCAAACCAAACGAACGGAAAAAGCCTGCCTCGCTGGAGGCTGAAATTCAATATGGAGGAGGGGACGTGGTGGGGGGCGGTGGGTGTCTGTGGGCTAATGTGTGTGCTGGGGGCAGGGTGGTGGGCGAGCGATGTCTGGAAGCCTTAGCCCTTGGCAGCTATAAATAGCATACTTACTCACTTGGGTGGCTAAAATACAGACCTTTACAAAGGGGTTCATTCTGCCATTTGCTCAGAATTAAGGTATGACTTAATATACTCTATCCAAGACTGGCCTTCCTTCATACTCATTTTCCTTTTGATTTGAGCCAAGTTTAATTAAGAACACTGCTTGACAAGTCCATTAAATACCTGAAAAACTTCCCTTCAAAACCTTACCCTGAATGGAACCATTATGTACAAAATAATGCATTTTGAAAAACCTATGGTGAGGTCCAGCCTACATAGAGAAGGGTGACAGTTGTGGTGCACAGGAGCCAGGAGGTGAGGACAGCAAGTGGAATTTGTTAGGTTGTGTGGCCAAGGAGCGGTGGGGGCACAGGTTAGTGGAGCCCACGGTCCTGGGAGAATTAGGGCATGGGGTTGCCAAGCTTTCTAGTTGTTTTTTTCTTTTGCAGTACTGGGGGTTGAACCTAGGGCCTCGCGCCTGCATGCTTTGCAGCAAGTGCTGGACCACTGAGCTGTGTCCCTAGCTCATTTTTTTACTTTTTGAGACAGGGTCTCGCTAAATTACGCAGACTGCCTCTGGTCTCGAACTTGGGATCCTCCTGCCTCTGCCTCCCAAGCCACTGGGATTATAGGCCTGTGTGACCACGCCCAGCGCTAGCTTTTTAGTTTTTTAAGAGAGGTCAGAAATCTAGATTTCTGTGAAATGTCCCAGTTTCTAAAATGTTGACAAGTACCACAGAATGTTTTGGTTTTAGGGAGTGGCCCAAACACTACTTGGCTGAGTTTGCGGCTCTTTACACAGTGACAGGTGTTGTTTTTTGACTTTGAGCAAAGGAAGGGATGGCATGGCGTTGGCCTCTACGCGCACAAAATTGGGCTCAGATTTGGGTGCGGATTCAATACGTTAAGAATTAGAAGAGTTGGGTTCAGGTTTAAAATTTTAATCCTATGTATAGACAGAGGAGCAAATTCTTTTCCAATGTGTTTTCAATTTTCAAATACATAGTAATACAGAAAACAAAGCAGAACAAAACAAACAAACAAAAACATTGAAAGCTGAAGCCCAACCCAGCTTTTCACTAGGTTGGGGTTCAGGTGCAGGTTCAGAAAAATGTTTTAAAATGTTTGAAGTCAGGGTTTGGGATCTGCTATCTATGGGTAGGATTTAAACCCAAACCCAAACAGAACATGAACCCTGTAACTTTTAACATATTGTACCTGCACACAAACCTGAACCCAATTTTTCATGGATTTGAAGCCCTGGAACAGCTCATATTTTCCTTTGAGTTACTTTTAGCTTGTTGTTGTTAGGTGCCATCGAGGCAGTGTCCGACTCATAGCGACCCTATATACAACACACAAAACACTATTATTGTGCTTCTCTGCTATTCATAGGTTTTTCAATGGCTGATTGTTTTTTGGGAGTGGGTTGCCGGGTCCATCTCCCAAGCCTATAGCACCTGATGTTCCTAGGCAGTCTCCCATCCAAGTACTAACCAGGCCTGACCCTGCTTAGCTTCCGAGATCTGACAGGATTGGATGCCACAGTGGTCCAGCTGCAGGCTAGTTTTGTCTAGCTTCCCCAAAATATTTACCCTATCGTGAAGCCATTTTGAGAGTGTGGTGTCTTAGTGAAATTTCTGCATTGTTGGAATGGATCCCCATGCTGTCCAGCTCTAAGGCCCATTCCTTATGTTTTACTTGGATAATCCAAGGATACAAACTGGATAGGAAATTTTTTTTTTGGTTTTTCTGTTTTAAAAATTTATTCGGTTCCTTCCTTCCGTCCTTCCTTCCTTCTTTCTTTCCTTCTTTCCTTCTTCCTTCCTTTGAGATGTGAGGTACTATATGATTCAGCCTCTTCCATAATTATGACTGATTCCTTCAGTAATAGGTATCTCCTCTATAGAGTGCCACAGATGGAGTATAGTATACATGAGAAGGTTCTGGAACCTTCTAGGCACCAGGTGCTTGGGATTCAGTGCTACCCTGATAATACTGAGTGTGTAACTTTGGGCAGTCTAAAGTTACCATTCTGTGCCTTATGCTTGTGTTTGTAAAATGAGTTTGCTCATAACTACCCTACGCTGTAAGGTTGTTGTTGTTGTTGTTAGGAGTCATCAAGTCATGTCTGATTCATAGTGACCCTATGCACAACAGAATGAAACATTCCCCAACATTGTGCCATGCAAACAATCTTTTTTATGTTTAAGGTCATTATTGCAGCCGCTGTGTCAATTTACCTAGTTAAGGGTCTTCCTTTTTTTTTTTTTCTTGTGGTTGACCTGCCACTCTCCCAAACATGATGTCCTTCTCCAAGGATTGGTCCCCCCAGAAACAGGTCCAAAATACTAAGATGCAGTCTAGCCATCCTTGCTTCCAAGGAGCATTCTGGTTGCCTTTATTTCAGGAGAGACCTGTTGGTTCTTTTGGCAGTCCATGGTATATTCAATATTCATCTTCAGCCCCAGAATTCAAAAGCGTCAGTTCTTCTCCTGTCTCCCTCATTCAGTATCTAGCTTTCACAACCATATGATGTGACTGAAAATACATGGCATGAGTCAGGTGCACCTCCATCTTCAATATGACATCTTTACTTTCAATACTTTAAAGAGGGCTTTTGCAACAGCTTTTCCCAATGCAGGTTGTCTTGATTTCTCAACTGCTGCTTCCATGGATGTTGACTGTAGGACCAAGTAAAGTAAAATCTTGGACAACTTCAGTCTTTTTTCCATTTATCACGAGGTTGCTTATTGACCCTGTTGTAAGGATTTTTGTTTTCTTGATACTGAGGTGCAATCCATACTGAAGACTGTTTTTTGATCTTCATCAGTAAATGTTTCAATTCCTCTTAAGTTTCAGCAAGCAAATTGTGTCGTCTGCATAACACATGTTGTTAAATGAGTCTTCCTCCAATTCTGATGTCACGTTCTTCTTCATAAAGTCTAGTTTCTTGGATTACTTGCTCAGCATAGAGACTGAAGAGGTATGGTGGAAGAATACAGTACTGATGCACTCCTTTCCTGACTTTAAATCGAGCAGTGTAATAGATGCTGTCTATTGTCTCTTTCCACAGTTTGGTTCCTGTATATTCCATCTGGTGGGTTCCATGTGTATTGTTGCTGTTTATGTTGGTGAAAAAATGTATTTGCAGTGAGAGTTTGTTAATCTGACAAAATTCTGTCATGCAGTTTCCAGCATCATTTCTGTCATCAAGGCCACGTTTTCCAACTACTGAGCCTTCTTCTTTGTTTCCAACCTTTGCATTCCAGTCACTAATAATTATCAGTGTATCCTGACTGCATTTTCTATTAATTTCAGACTGTAGAAGCTGGCAAAAATCTTCCCTATCTTCATTTGTGGCCTTAGATGTGGGTGTGTAAATTTGAATAATAGTCATATTAATTGGCCTTCCTTGTAGCTGGATGGATAATATTCTATCACTGACAACATTGTACTTCAGGACTGATGTTGAGATGTATTTTTGATGATGAATGCAACTCCATTTCTTTTTGTCATTGCCGCCATAGCAGACCCTATGATTATCTGATTCAAAGTGGCCAGTACCAGTCCACTTTAACTCACTGATGCCTAGAATATCAATGCTTATGCGCTCCATTTCCCTTTTCATGATTTCTAATTTTCCTAGATTCATACTACATACAGTCCATGTTCCAGTTATCAGTGGAGGTTTTCAATTGCTCCTTCTCATTTTGAGTCATGCCATATCAGCAAATGGAGGTCCCTGAGGCTTTATTCCATTCATGGCTTTAAGATTGGTTCTACTTTGAGGCATCTCTTCTCCAGTTCTTTCTTGATTGCCTTCCAGCCTGGGGGTGGGGAGGGGCTCATTTTCTGACACTATATCTGAGAGTTCTTCTCTGCTATTCATTGTAACTGCTTCAGGAGTGGGCTGCCAGGTTCTTCTCCGTAGTCTGTCATAGGCTGGAAGCTCAGCTGAAACCTTCCCACCATGGGTGGCCCCACTGATATCTGAAGTACGGGTTGTTGTTAGGTGCTATCAAGTCGAGTCTGACTCATAGCGACGCTATGTACAGCAGATCGAAACACTTCCCAATTCTGTGCCAGGCACACGATCTTATTTATGTTTAAGCTCATTGTTGGAGACACTGTGTCAATCCATCTGGTGGAGGGTTTTCCTCTTTTGCGTTGACCTGCCACTCTCCCAAACATGATGTCCTTCTCCAGGGATTGGTCTGTCCTGACTACATGTCTGAAATATGTAAGATGCAGTCTGGCCATTCTTGCTTCCAAGGAGCACTCTGGTTGCACTTCTTCTAGGACAGATTTGTTGGTTCTTTTGGCAGTCCATGGTATTCAATAGACATCTCCAGCACCATAATTCAAAAGCATCAATTCTTTTCCTGTCTCCCTTGTTCAGTGTCCAGCTTTCACAACCATATGATGCGACTGAAGTATGGGTGACATAGCTTTCTGTATCACACTAACACACCAGCCCCCACAGCATGACAAGCTCATGGACAAGTGAGGGTAGGGTTGATGGAGAGTGAAAAATGAACGCATTTAAAGTTCTTAGTGGTGTGGCAGATGCATAGTGAGCACTGGAAAAGTGTTAGATAGGATTACTACTACTACTACTCTTTCAATAAAACATGTGAGATTCTGTTTAGTGTGGGGAATGGTTATAGGTGTTTTCACATACGTTTCACATGATCCTTTTAAAAGCTGTATTGGAATACACTATTATCTCCATTTCACGGATGTCACACTGGAAGTGTTTTGGTTTGTTTTATTCGTTTCTTCTGAGACAAGCTCCTACCTTGTTACCTATGCTGGCCTTGAACTCCTAAACTCAAAGCAATCTTCCTGCCTCAACTTCCCGAGTAGCAGGGACTACAAGTGTGCACCACTTTCCCCAGATGCACACTAGTTATTATGGGAAAAAAATGTAGGGCCGAAGGCCTTGGTAGCACTGTGAACTGTCATTTACCAGCTGTGCACATCTGGGCAAGGGACATTCTTCGTGGACCCAGTGAAGGCTTCCTGTAGTGGACGGAATGGCTGGACTGTGTCTTCTTCCACAATTCTGTTACCTGTGGTTTTGAAAAAACCTATTTGTTGGGATGAAATGCACATCACAAAATCATTTCCAAGTGTACAATTCAGCAGTGAACAGTGCATTTACTTGTTATACAGTTGTCACTTCTGTCTAATTCCAGAACAGTTTTGGTCCCTGCAGATATAAAACCTTGTATTCTTTAAGCAGTGACTTCCCCTCCTCATGGCCACTGGCAACCACAAATTTGCTTTCTCTCTCTCTGGGTTTACCTGTTCTGGATGGTTCACGTAAACAGAATCATGCACTAAGTGACCTTCTGCGCCTGGCTTCTTTCACCCAGCATAGTGTTTCAGAGCTTCATCTCTATTGTACCATGTACCAGTATTGCATCCTATTTTATTGTTGACAAATATTCCAGTCAGGCTGGGAGTTAGCTCAGTTGGTAGAGTACCGCTCTGCAGTCTCTGAGGTCCTGAGTTCGTTTCCCAGCACCACAAAAATGGGAGAAGGACGTGGCAACCCACTTTCGAGGCAATCCTGAAATAATCAGCCATTGAAAACCCTATAAGGGTCGCTATGAGTTAGATACGACTCCATGGCACCTAACAACAACAACAATAGTCCGGTATTAATTCTGATTTTATAGAAGGATATGTGTGCAGATAATACATGGTAAAAAACTTGCCTACACACCTATTTTTGTTTTATATAGCTATAATATGTATATGTCTATTTTAGGTGGATGTCTGTTTTTATTAATATAGTACTTTTTTCAGAGGTCCCACTTTGCACTTCTTTTTTTATGTGGTTTACCTAACAAACTTTAGAAAGTTTATGTCACCCCAGATTTGGACCAAATATACAGTTAAAGTGGCCAAAGTTGGGCCACTTTTTTTTTTTTTTTTTGTGGTGCTGGCAGTTGAACCCAGGGCCTTGCGCTTGCATACTTTGCAAGTGCTATACCACTGAGTGGCACCCCCAGTCCATTTTCTTACTTTTTGAGACAAGCTCTTACTAAATTAGGCAGACTGCGTCTGGTCTCAAATTTGCGATCTCCCTGTCTCTGCCACTTGAGTCGCTGGGATTACAGGCATGCGCCACTGCACCCGGCTCCCAAAGTTTTATGACCATATCTTCAGGAACTTAGCAATAGTTCAATTCACAGAAGCCTGAGATGCATCCTCCAGTGGTTACTTTAGTTGGATGGGCACATGTGTGACTTCACAAGCATGATGTCTCCAGATGCCAGTTGATTTGGATGTACAGATTTTCTGTTTGAAACAGTTTAGGAGACCATTCACAGGCAGTTATTGTTTTGTTTTTTTACTTTAGTTTGAAGTGATTATCACTGTTTTGGTCTTTGAATCAAAGAGAGGTGGAGACAGACTTTTATCTTACATTTCTAATAAAATTGAAAGCTCAGAAAAAGGAAGTCAGATGAATGTGACCTTCACTGATCCTCATTTTATTTCCAGAAGCTAAGATCTGGAAATGCCAAAGCACAGATTTCCCGTTTTTCCCCGTAATAGTTATATTCAGAAACCAGACTGGAAATACACAGTGCTTGCTTTCTACCACACTAAATTTGTGTTTTTCTGTGGCTTCATGTTTAAAGAGGAAGTGTATACACTATACATAAAGAACATGTTAGTACTCTTTGGATAATCCTTTTAGAGATGGCAGTACTTGGAGCTCATTGAGGGATGGCTGAAATTGGGTAAGCTTTTTTTGTTTCTTTTTTGTTTGTTTGTTCCTCAATAAATCACTCTAAATGAACATGCAGCCTCCCTTGGCATGGTAGTGGACAGATTTGGTGTCCCCTGCTGCTTGCTTCTGGTCCTCTCTGTGGCATTTGATACCTTATCCTTTGCGTTTCTGTGCCTTTGTTGGGCTTCATTAACCATCCCTTTCTTCCTTGGGTTCCCTTTCTTCCTTGGGTTCCTTTGTTGGTCCTTTTGAGAGGCAGTGGAGTATGACGAGGAGGTGCCCTGAAGTTGCTTCTTTTGGGGATGCTGACGCCACCTTTTCATAAGGAAAAGTTACAAGGAGGGAAGTAAAGACCGGAAGCAGGGAGCAGGGTTTTCCAATTGGCTGCAGAAATGGTGACGTCCTTCTGTGTCCTTGACTATAGATGTTTTCTTTTCTTTGCAGTAGCCAAAGAGCTTGCAAGGACAGCAGATGGCCCAGGGGTGTCCCTGCAGAAGGACAGATGGGGCAGAAGCACTGGCTCTAGGAGGTGTGGGGATGGGGGGTAAAGCAGGCCCCTTCCCAGCTTGGCCACCATAGTAATGTTGGATATTGAATGAAAGACTCTAAGAGGAGGAAGTTTGGAGAGATGATGATAACGGGGCTTGGCCCACGCTGGCTTCTGACATCCACCTCGTGGTAGATAAGGATTTCAAACCCTATCTAGATGTTGCCGGGGGCCTGAAGAAGCAGCTCCTTCCCTTTAGGTCATTGGTTCTCAGTGGGAGCAGTTCTACCCCAAGGGGACAGTTGACAATGTTTGCAGGTATTTGTGCTTGGCAGAAAGGGATGAGGTCATCAGTGAGCAGGAGCCAGAGGCTCTGTCGGGCTTGCTGCCGGGCACAGCACACAACGAAGAGTTGCCCAGCCTGCTGGAAAGAAACCAGCCTTAGACCCTGCTGGCTGGGGGTGGCACGGTGGCCTTCCCGCCAGTGGCCTTCTGGGCCTTTCAGTGAATATGGTCATGGATGTGTGACCTTATTCCTTTTGTGAAAAAGCCAAGTATGAGAAATCCCTTGTTTCTGACAAGGATCACAGTTGAGAATGGGTCCTGCCTGATCTAGGGGTACTTTCCTGCCCTCCTTAGTTTCCTCTCATCTCTTCTCTCCTCTCTTTTTCTCCCTTTCCTTCCCTTCCCTTCCCTTCCCTTTCCTGTTCCTCCCTCCCTCCCTCTCTCCCTTCCTTCCTTTCTCTTTCATTCGTTCTTTTTCTTTTCTTTCTCTTTCTTTTTTTCTTTCTTTCCTGCCTGCCTTCCTTTTTCTTTTCTTTTTCTTTTCTTTTTCTCTCTCTTCCTTTCTCTCTCTCATTCTCTCCCTCTCTGTCTCTTCTTCTTTCCTCTTCCTTCCTTCCCCTCCCTCCTTCCCTTCCCCTCCCTTCCCCTCCCCTCCCGCCCTCTTTCTTTCTTTCTTTCTTTCTCTCTTTCTCTCTTTCTCCTCTCTCTCTTTCTCTCTTCCTCTTCCTCTTCCTTTCTCTCCCCCATCTCTTCTTCCTTTCCCTCCCTCCTTCCTTCCTAGCCATGGAAAAGATGGAGTAGGAAATTGGACTTAATAATTGCTGGATGGCCCCTACTCAGATGTCACTTTGTTAATAGAGCTGCTCTTCATACCTCAAGCTGTCACCCTGGATCCATACATCATCCGTGCGAGGGTCATGAACACCATGGCTCTGTGCGTGAAGATTGCACTCATACAACCAGTGTCTTTGAAATGGGATTGAAACTGTCAGCAGGGAGTTTATTCTTTTTTTTTTCCTCATGGTAACGGGGGTTGAACCCAGGGCCTCGTGGTTGCATGCTCTGTAAGTGCTGGACCACTGAGCTGCAACCCCAGCCCATTTTTTTACTTTTTGAGACAGGGTCTTGCTAAGTTATGCAGACTGCCTCTGGTCTCGAACTTGTGATCCTTGTGCCTCCACCTCCCCAGCTGCTGGGATTACAGGTGTGCGCCACGGTGCCTGGTGGGAGTTTATTCTTTTTATTTTTTATTTTTTTGGTGGTGCTAGGGATTGAACCCAGGGCCTCATGTGTGCGAGACAAGTGCTCTACCACCGAGCTACACCGCCAGCCCCTGGAGTGTATTCTTTAAAGCAAACAAAAGATCACGTGGTGCCACTGCATTCTTGAGAACCATATAATATATTTGAACATGGGTTGCATCTAAGGTAAACATCATCTGCTTCAGCCGGTCCTAGAATGGAACTTTCTAGTTTTGTGGCACTCGTCAGTAAGTGAAGGTCTGGAAGGGGCCCAGGGCGCTGACTCGGGCTACTCTGCCGTGAAGGGAGGGCTGGGTTGCGGCGAGGCGGCTCTGGTTGCCGGGAGCGCTGCTGGCCTGGGGTTGGCAGAACGTTCCTTTTGTTGCTGCTTGTTCCAGCTGTTCTCCTGCCCCTAGTCTTACTGAGAGCCAGGGGGCTGGTTCCAAGGGCAGGCCACACAACAGTGATGGCTTGGGCCAAGAGGGCCTCAAGGTCAGCCTGGGAGAGGAGCCTTCTGAGTGACAGCAGGAAGCTTTGCGGAATGGGACACGAGGTTGTGTCTGCGCAGTTCATTCGGCTCCTCCGGAGGGCCTGGAGGCCAGAGTATATGTTGGACAGCTTAGACGTTGTCACACTGTCTCCAGGAAAAGGGACTTAAAAGGCTCCCCACGGCACGCAAGATTCATGGCCTCAAGTCATGTGTCATATGCTACCCTCGTCTTATTCTCAGAGGTGCAGGCCCGTTCTGCTGCAGTTTGTGCTTCGAGTGCCTTAGCCTGATATTGAACTCAGTGTTCCCAACCTGGTGGGTCATTTCAGTTGCTCTGTTCTGGGAGCCCGGACCTCACCCCATTCAGACATTGTTAGGTGCCATCAAGTCGCATCCGACTCATAGCGACCCTCATAGGGTTTTCAATGGCTGGCTGTTTCGGGATTGCCTTGGGAGTGGATTGCCAGGTCCTTCTCCCATTTTTGTGGTGCTGGGAATTGATCTTGGGACCTCAGAGACTGCAGAGCAGCACTCTACCAACTGAGCTAAATCCCAGCTCATTCAGACACAGTTCCCTTTAAAAAAAAGTGTTGGAGCCGTACTAGTGTCTTTTTCTCTCCTCTCTGCGTTTTCTTGTGGCTCTTTTCTGTAGTCAGCACTTTCGATTCTGAGTAGATTAAACTTGTTGACAGCAGATGACTTTTGAATGTCCTCTATGGCAGCTTGGGGCTGGGCCAGTTTACTAATATGCATTCCTTGTCTGAACCCCATCACTGCTCTGTGGACCAGAGCTTACCACCTGCGTTTTGTAAAGTAGGAAACTGTGGGACAGGAGAGCGAAGTGTAGGTACGCAAATGGAGATACATTGTGTGTAGTTGTCTGGGCTCAGTTAATTTTGTGGTTTGTCAATCATACATCAGTAAAGCTGTTTGAAAGGAAAAAAAAGAAGAAAAGAAGAAAAACCAAACCTGTTCTACCACCTGTTAGCTCTGGGACCTCAGGCAAGGTTTTGAACTGCTCTGCCTCATTTTTCACATCTGTAAAATGGGAGCATGCTAGTGACTCCTTCCTGAGGTGTTGTAAGAGTTAAACAACTCAATGCACACAGAGTGCCCAGGACAGTGGGTGGCCTGT
The DNA here is from genome assembly GCA_007922755.1 of Pedetes capensis. Lineage (NCBI taxonomy): Eukaryota > Metazoa > Chordata > Mammalia > Rodentia > Pedetidae > Pedetes > Pedetes capensis. Next base: position 22,106 of record VMDO01004004.1, on the reverse strand, counting down.
GGTCAGCACGTCTGCTGGTAGTTAGTTACTGCTGTTCTCCAAGGTTACCCAGCCAGGGGAGGATCAGAGCCTGGCCTCTGATTCTGAATGCCATGTCCTTGCCATTGAATTCTGTGTCCTTCTTGGCCCTGGCACAGTGCCTTGTCCGTCATGAGGGCTGAATAAATATTTGCAGAGTGAATGAACACATTTGGAATCTTACGTGGGGGGTTGTTCTCCAGGTAAATGAATTTTCTAAAAGGTAAGAACACACCTTGGGATGCGTGGATGCAGGAGAACATCAGATTAGAGTTCTGGGCGATACTTCTGCATACCTTCATTTGGGCTGAAAAAGTAAACAGCTTCTTAAATCAGGCGTCTTCAGTGAAGTCTCGCCCATGTAGAAACTATGGCTTCTCGATGGTCTGGCTCTAGGCCTGCCAGAGAAGGGAGCAGTGGGGAATAGGGATTCCCAGAGCCCTCTCTGCCTCTACCAATGACATCAGGTCTGCCATGGGGCTGACTTCTCATGGTAGGAAACCCTCAGGGATGGTGGGTGTTAGTCACTAATTCAAGGGCTTTGCTGTTCCTTTTATTATTGGTTTCTGCAGCCGTAGCCCTGTGGCATCCGATCCCATCAGATCTCAGAAGCTAAGTAGGGTCGGGCCTGGTTAGTACTTGGATGGGAGACCATCTGGGAACACCAGGTGCTGTAGGCTTGGGAGAAGGACCTGGCAACCCACTCCCAGAAATCAATCCACCATTGAAAACTCTATGAATGGCAGCAAGGCACTGACAATAGTGTTTTGCCTGTTGTACGCAAGGTCGCTATGAGTCGGATACTGACTGGACGGCACCTAACAACAACAACAACAACAACAACAACAACAACAACAACAGATGTGAACTTAGAAACCATTATTCTTCTCACCTGTTGAAATACTGTAGAGGTAAACTTGGGGAAGACAGTTGGATCTGAAACGTGAAGCTCATCATTGATAGGGCATGGCTGGTGAAAGACAAACCCACTGTCCTGGCAAGATGTCAGCCTGGTGGAGCCCAATCTGCCATGTTCTTGAGTCTTTGCTGTGGGTCCCCCTTCCCCCGCCTCTCCTCTCCTACCCTGCCTCCTTCCTAGTGCCAGGCACCATGGAGCAGGCCAGGATGGAGGGATGAACAAGCAGAGGTGGTCTAGAAGGCAGGGCTGGCCCCCAACAGGTTATTTATTTACGTCCTGTTTTTTCCACCAGGGGAGAAAGGTGCAGGGAGGAGGCTTGAGCAAGGCTGGGAACCCAGTGGGAGTGAGTGGGAGGGCCAAGCAGAGGCAGCCATGTCTGTTGGTACCCAGGCTGAGCGGTGCATTGGTCTTGTGGGCAGAGCAGCATGCGGAGGCTCAGGGCAGGCAGGGGTGAGAAGGAGCTGGGCGGCTGTGAGACCAAAAGAGTCCCAGGGGAAGGTGGCTGCCAAGTGGCAAGAAGGGGAAGCTGGGGCCAGACCCCTGCTCAGTCTACTGTTGTTAGGTGCGGTAGAGTCGGTATCCAACTCATAGCGACCCTGCGTACAACAGGCGAAACACTTTCCCAGTGCTTCTCTGCTGTTTATGGGGTTTTCAATGGCGGATTGATTTTTGGGAGTGGGTTGCTAGGTCCGTCTCCCAAGCGTACAGCACCTGGTGTTCCCAGGCGGTCTCCCATCCAAGTACTAACGAAGCCGGATCCTGCTTAGCTTCTGAGATCTGACAGGATCGGATGCCACAGGGGTAGGGCTGCAGGCACAGCTCGGTCTATAGGCTCCCTGAAGGTGGGATTTTGTTCCAGTGAAAAGGCCTTAAGGGGCAGGGGTGGGGGGTGTAGGTCTGGGAGGATCAGCGTGCTGGGATGTGGCATGGATTGCCCTGGGAAGTTGTTGAGGACAGATGACCTGGCAGGGACCCTTGTCTCTGGATGGAACTGTCCCCTGTCTTTTGAAAAAGCTAATTTGCCAGACTGCGTCTTACATATTTTGGACATGTAGTCAGGAGAGATCAATCCCTGGAGAAGGACATCATGTTTGGGAGAGTGGCAGGTCAATGCAGAAGAGGAAAACCCTCCACCAGATAGATTGACACAGTGTCTGCAACAATGGGCTTAAACATAAATAAGATGGTTTGCCTGGCACAGAATCTACAAGTGTTTCCATCTGCTGTACATAGGGTCACTATGAGTCGGACTCGACTCGACGGCACCTAACAACAACAACAACAATTTGCCTTTTAGCTTCTTGCATCCCTCTCTGCTGCGGGTTGGGGGGATTTCTTAGTCTTCGTGCCCCTTGTCTCCTTGGCAGACACATTCTGGGCTCCCTAGGGGGCTGCTTCTGTTGCTCAGCCGCCTTGCTGCTGCGTTTAACCTTATAGCCCCTGGAAACTCCAATTGCAAATGCATTTGCTTCAGACCCCTGTTATTAAAGGCTGCAAACTCTTTCCCTCTTTCATCGCAGCGAAAACATCTGAGCCTGGCTGGGAGGCGCACGGGGCAGTTTTGAGGTGGAAGCACATACTTTCTGTTGCTCGCTGTGTAATTAATTGTCTAGTTTTATTTGTCTCACCCCTGAATCACCGGTAACTCAGATAATGAGCCAACGTGTGTGGTTAGGAGCCCACGAGTTTGGAAGGGGAGAGGGCCTTTGGGTTTCGCACTGCAGTAAACAGATGCTTTTCTTTCTCCGTGCGGTCACACATGTCACGGGGAGAACATGTGCTCAGGTTCCCAGAGCTGCCTAAATCATCTTCCATGCTGGACATGGAATATTTACGTTCTTTGAGCAATTCTGACGTAGCGTGTTCTTTTATTACTTCAGAGGGAGAGAAAAGGGGTTTCTTTTTCTTTGGAAATTTTTAATGTACAACTTAATGTGTTTCATTCTGACATGCATTTCATTGTGACATTTCCATGTATGTGTTTCATTGTACATTGCCCAGATAAGTTCCCCCTTACCCTCTTGTGCACTGCCTCCCCCATCCCAACCCACCACCAAAGGCCTCTCTTCCACTTGCATGTCTTTTTGTGAGAATATTTTTCTATGTATCCATGGATCCCAATTATGTTTAACGTGAAAACTTTTTCTGTAGTGATCTAGCTTTTTTTTTTTTTTTTTGTGGTACTGGGGATTGGACCTAGGGCCTCGTGCTTGCATGCTCTGCAAGTGCTGGACCACTGAGCTGTACCTCCAGCCCATTTTTTACATTTTGAGACAGGGTTTTGCTAAGTTACGCAGACTGCTGCCGCTGGTCTCGAACTTGCGATCCTCCTGCCTCCTCCTCCCCAGCCACTGGGATTATAGGCGTGCACCACCACACCCGGCTCTTGTAGTGATCTATCTTTTTACGTTGTCCGTAATATTAGATGAGTTTTCTAGTCTATTTGTATCATTGCCATTCTTTGGTATTATTATAATTATTTCCCAAACTATTAAAGTTGGGCTGTTTCCTTTGAGATCTCCCTCTCTCCCATTCCTCTCTCTTCCTTGTTCCTCCTCTCCTTTCTTTCTTCTGCCATCATCTCTTCCTTTTGCTAGAGCCCTCCCTCCTTCTTTCTGCTCCCTAAATTGTCCCTTCTCCGCTAAGTTCACTTTAGCTTTTTATTACGTTCCAATTTCCGTATAGGACTTTTTAGAAAAGGGGTTTTCTGCTGCTCATTCAGGTGAATGTTGAGCTGAAGTAGGCTAGGGTGGGGCAGGTGACATATGAGTAATTCATGCGTACCGTGGCCTGTCACCACTAGAGAATTTTGTATGTATGTCCACTAAAATGAGGAAAATGAAACATACAGGGATGAAACATACCAAATGAAACATACAAAGGCTCTGCCTTTGCTCAGAGCCTAGAACTGTGCCATCCCGTCCTTTAGCCACTAGCTAAAGGCACTTGAACTGTGGCTGTTGCGAATTGAGATGCACATGCGTATAAGATGTTGTTGTTGTTAGGTGCCAGCGAGTTGTGACCGACTCATAGCGACCTTCATAGCGTTTTCGATGGCTGATTGCTTCGGGATTGCCTTGGGAGTGGGTTGCCACGTCCTTCTCCCGTTTTTGCAGTGCTGGGAATCAAACTTGGGACCTCAGAGACTGCAGCACAGTGCTCTACCAACTGAGCTATATCCCAGCCTGTGTATAAGATATACCCTCATTTTGAAGCTATGGAGAAAAGAATGCCAGAGATCTCAACAAACTTTTATATCAATGACACATTGAAATGATAATAATTTAAGGGTTAAGAAACAGATAATATGAAGATTCATTTTCTTGTTTCATTGTTGTTGTTGTTGTTGTTGTTGTTATTGTTGTGAGACAGAATGTCTCTGTGAAGCCCAGACTGGCCTTGAACTCCTGAGCTCAGGAGATCCTCTTGCCTCAGCCTCCTGAGTAGCTAGGACTACCGCAGACTTCCGCCTCATAGTTTTTGTTTGTTTGTTTGATGTGACCGCTAGGAAATTTAGAATTACATACGTGGCTCCAGTGATGAACTTAATCGGAAGATGGGAAGAGTTCCTCTGCACCTGGTGACCCCCGAGTGGCAGCTCCTGAAAACTTACTCCCTGGAGCCCTGCTACCTGCTGCCACTGCCCTGCACGGCCTCCATGGCGGCCTTGCCCCTCAGCCTGCCCCCAGCGGTCTTACAGAGGAGCTGTGCTCATCTCCCCCTCTGTGACCGGTGCAGCACAGGGCCCTCAGGCCTGTGGGTCAAAGCAGGACAAGGTCGAGGAGGTCTCCAGATGGTGGGGTCTGCAGAGCATCAGTCTCGCTCTGAGATGCCCACCTGCGTTTGGTGGGTCAGCGCTGATGGCTGTGGATTCTGTGTTAGCTGCCTAGGTAGTATTGGGTGTTGCAGTTTTCTGTGATCCACTCGGCCTCCTTAAACAAACTTCTTGGGCTGGGGATATAGCTCACTGGTAGAGCGCTTGCCTAGCACCGCCAAGGCCCTGGTTCAATCCACGTCACCACACAGACGTACACACTCACACTCTACCACCACCACCAAAACCCAACCAAGCTCTTTGGGGAACTTTTCCCTCTTTTGGGTCAGGGGAGGGGCTTGACCCACTCTGACTCTGCCCTTCTCAAATGATGCCGGATCTTGCAGCCCACACACATCCTCTGAGAGAGCACTCATTGTGAGCTGTAAATGGAAGGATGGGGATGGTGGTTGTTTTTGTGGATTTCATGGGTCTGTCGACAACCCTCTGTGGCATTTGTTAGAAGAACATAGAAGTTTGGATTGTGTGCCACGAGAGATTTTCCAGTTCATTGGTGTTCACAAGAGAGAGCAGCACCTAGGCATCGTCCAGAGGCTGCAAGGAAGATTTCTTGCCAGTTGAACGTTCAAGTTTTGGATTCCAATACCCATCTGCATGGATTCATTAATGCATTCATGAGGGCAGAGCCCTTGTAACCTAATCCCAGCTTGAGACACTGTTCAGGCACTTGGCATGTGCTTTCCAGTAGGATGTTATAGAATTTTATTAGTATATCTTTGGTATTTCAGAGTCCCTAAATCATGCTAATAAAGAGTATTTTCTTATAAAATGTAAATTTCAGTTGATATGTAATATCTTTGTTTTGTGCTGGGCTAGGTAAATTTTTAGAAAATAGAGATTTAGGGCTGGGTGTGATGGCCCATGCCTATATTCCCAGCACTTGGGAGACTGAGGCAAGAGGATAGTGAGTCTGAGGCTAGCCTGGGCTACTTAGCGAGTTCCAGGCCAGCCTAGGTAACATACCAACAACCTGTCTCAAAGAAGACAAAACCAAAAACAAATGAACTACAAAACCCCCCTAGAACCCAGAGGTTTTGTTTCTTACAATTTCAGGGGCTGGGAAATCCAGGGTCAGGGAACCCACATCTGGCAAGTGTCTTCTTGTGGCATCATCCCATGGTGGAAGACAGAAGTGCAAGACAGCATGTGTGTGAGAGAGCGTGCGGAAAGGAGACACACTCATCTGTTGTCAGGAATCCACGCTTGTGATAACCAGCTTACTCCCTAGATAAGACATAGATCCATTCATGAGGGCAGAAGCCTTGTGACCTAATCACTTCTTAAAGGTCCCACCACACCACACTGTAGCCTTGGGGATTTAGATTCTAGCACATGAACCTTGGAGGACAGAGTCAAACCACAGGATTTAGCAGGCCACTGTTGTCATAGGTACCCTTTTGTAGGAACTTCAAAAATAATTTTTTAAATGACATGTTTTTCACGGACTGGACTGTCAGGTAAATAAATTCACAACAAATACATGGGATTCAGTGAGTCTTAATTATTGGGATGAATTATAACGACAGAGGCATAGACCCCCTAGTAGTAAATTCTTCAGGAGCAATGCATTCCATTTTGTGGATAGAATCTTTTTTTTTTTTTTTTTTTTTGTGGTACTGGGGATTGAACCCAGGGTCTCCTGCTTGCATGCTTGCAAGTGCTGGACCACTAAGCTGCACCCTCAGCCCATTTTTTTTACTTTTTGAGACAGGGTCTGGCTAAGTTACGCAGACTGCCTCTGGTCTCGAACTTGCGATCCTCCTGCCTCCACCTCCCAAGCCGCTGGGATTATAGGCATGGGCCACCGCGCCCGGCGGATAGAATCTTTATATGGTTTCCTTCCTTCCCCCCCCTGTACCCTGCCCTCCCTTCCTCCCTCTTTTTCTTCTTCCCTTCCAGGCTTTGTTTGCAACGAATGCTTTCCCCTCTTGGACTAGCTGTTTCCCTGAGTGGTTTTATACCCAGCGCTCTGTGTTTAAGCTGCTCTTTGCTCCGTGTGAGGTTTTCTTGGAGTCAGGCCAGATTTGAGGATCACTGACGTGGTGAATTTGCAGTCGGGAGGGAAGGGAGCCCTCATTAACGTGAGTAACTACCTGAAAGACCTTGGCCTCATCCTCCTCAGTGCTGGCTTGGCTCAGCAGACGATCTCTTCCCACCCAGACAGGGTCCCAGGTCTGGACCGGACTGCAGAAGTCCCAGCCTAACCCTGTCCTTCCGGTTCTGCATGTCTTGACTTAGGCTCTGGGCACTGTCCATGTTGAAGAGTCTCACAGTGACTTGATCCTGCTATAGGGACATCTCCCCTTCTAACCGCTTCTGTCCCCCAAGGGTTTACTGGGATTTTGCTGGCCTCTAATGATTGTGGCCTGTGGGACATGAGCTGACTCTGCCTGTAGCTTTTTTCCCTTACCTCAAGCCTGGGAAGGGGAGAAGGGAGAATAAGAAAGAGTACTGAGGGCAAAACGGCCAGGAGCTGGGTCTGTCACTGGGACTCAGGTTCAGGAGAGCCATCCTGTCTGCCTGTCGGAGCTCTGGCCCCTACACGTTTCTCGCACCCCTTGGGCCTGCTGAACAGGGTAGCGTGTGTGTTGGGGTGAGTGCCTAAGTGGCTGGAGCAGTGTGGGAAGGATGGGAAGGCTGGGGTTGCTGGAGACCATCCTCGGGACTTCCTTGGGATGACCCAGTATCTCAGCAGCTCCCTTGTTGGGCTCAGACTATGGTTCCTTCTTACTGCTGGTCCTCATGTGGTGAGAAGCTTCTGGGGAACGAGAGAGAGGAAACAGAGGCCTTCTTTTTGGGCCAATGTTGGCAATTATTTGGGGGTCCCCGTGAAAGACCTAGAGGGGGCCTGGGTGAAGATTTGCCTGACCCAGCTAGAGGCCCGAACTCTATCCAAATTTTATCCTATTCTTAACCCTCCCACTCTTAACCTGGGACCATAGTGATGGGAATCTTAGAAGGAATGCCAGGGACAGAGGCTTGTCTGGTCCACTTGGAGGACTAACATCCATGCTCCAGGACTGGTGACCTTTGTCCTACATCCTGGTATTTCACTCCTCCTCCTCCCATTGAGTGATCCAAGATAGCCCCCAAACAGCCCAGCTCTGGTGTGGCCAGGACCACTTTGGGTCAGTGAGGGCTTAGCATCCAGGGGTGGGGAGGAGGCCGAGGAGCATGGGAACTGGCAGTTGCTGTGTTCCATAGCTCACGACTCAGCCTCTTGGGTCCTGCCCCAGAAGGTCCTGGCCTGATTTGTTTGGCAGGCCTCAGACTTCAGCCCACCTGGCTTGGCTCGCTCTCCCTGTGTACCCAGTGGGGCCTTGACTGCAGCCCCTGCTTCCCCACGTACTGATCTCCTGGAGACCTTGAGAGTTTCCATGTTTTGAGTGGCTGATAGTCTTTTGAACTGAGATGGAAATAAAAATTGATCCTTCAAAATGAGGTGGCCATGGTGTATGTGTGTGTGAGAGATGTAATTTGAAAAAATATATTGTGTTGTATGACAAAGTAATTTTGCCAACATTTTATTGGTAAGCAGGGAGGCAATTTTAGTCTTTAGTGGTTTCTGGAGCTTGGCGAGTTGGTGTCTGAGGCTGTTTGTTCTTGGACTGGACAAAGGTGAATGCCTTCATTGTTTGGCTGTGTGGAGCTGTTAATAGTTTATGGATGGTGATTAAGTAGAGCTGTGTAAGCCAATTTACGGTGTGTTTTAGCCTGTGCTGGCGCTGGGCTAATTTGCAGAAAATTAGACCTTTCAACTCGAGGCTTCCGTCTGCCTGGGGACCTGGTCCATCAGCTGTTGGCACCTGCTCCATGAGGCTGCCTCTTTGCTGCCTTTTCCAGCCCCCCATCCTGGGGTCCAGGACTCTGAGTATATCCCCAAGTTAGTTAGTTCTAGGGGCATCAAGTTTAAATTCATCCCCAGGCACCGCAAGCTTCTGGAAGCCAGGGTGTCTGGTTTTCATCCTGGTCTCGCATCTCCCGCTCAGCATCTGGTTGTCAAGGGAATCACAGGCCCTGTCTGCTCTCCAGACAGGACTAATGCTTGGCCACTCACCTGCATTCTCAGTGCCGATCTGTTTCCTCTTCACGTTCCTATGAGATGGATTGTATTTGTTTTTCTCCTTGTATTGGTAAAGAAGCTGTGGCTTCTGGGGGTTAATTTGTCCAGAGCCACACAGCCAATGCCTGATAGTGCCAGGGTTCGCAGTCAGGCAGTTTGGCTGCCTGGATTGAGTCGTCATTGAAAACCACAATCATCTTAGACCATTTTCCATTTCTATAACAAAATGACTGAAATCAGATAATTTATAAAGAACAGAGGTTTATTAACTCATGGTTCTGGAGGTGGGGAAGTCCACAAGCCTGGTGCCAATATCTGGCTAGAGCCTCCTTACCTCATCAGGTCATGGTGGAGGGCGTCACGTGGGGAGACAGCAAGGGTGCCAGAGAGTGCTCCATGCCGACCCTTTCATCCTTTTATTCACAAATGTAGTAACAGGTTCTCATGACCCCGTCACCTCCCAAAGGTCCTCCTTCTTAATAGCTTTCCATTGGGGACTAGGTTTCCAACTTGTGAAATTTGGTGGACACATTCAAACTGTGGTCACTAAACTTTAGTCTAATCACGACAACATCTCCAGGCATTCCCTACCCAAGAGACATGCTACTCAATACCTGGCCAGTGTTCCTTCAAATCACCAAGGCCATTAAACAAGGCCTGTCTGGGAAACTGTCACAAAGCAGAGACGAACTAGGGAGGGATGATAACTAGATAAGATGTCCTGGAAGAAGTCTCGGAATAAAAAAAGGACGTCAGGGAAAAACTGGCAAAATCTGAATAAAGCGGGCATCGAGTTCTTAGTGATAAGCCACTGTTGGCTCCTCAGTGTGATGAATGTGTGATAGTAGGACTCTGGGGAGGGATGGACAGAGACTTCTTGTATCATATTTGCAACCTCTCTGTCCATTGCAGAACCTTCTAAAATGAAAAGTGTTGTTTAAAAATAGCCCCCCTACGCACACACTACCTCATTGGCTTGTTGCACTCCAGACATCAGTGTATATCTCTATTCCTTGCTGCCTTATGTCTACTGGCCATGGAGAGACCCTTGTCCTTGGAGAAGTCTCTGCTTTTAGTGGAACCTGCTGCTGGTTATTTTCTCTTTGTTGTTCTTTTTTTTTTCTTTTTTGGTACTGGGGATGGAACCCAAGGACTTATATACACGTGCTATATACACTCTCTACCACTTAGCCACACCCCCAACCCCTGCCTATTTTTAAAAAGCCATGTCAGTCTGTTCTCAAGTCTTTGTGAATCCCAAGAGGAGGTGTAATATGAAGACTAATTAGAATGGATTTCAGAAAATCTTGTTAGGTATCAAAGGAACAAACAGGCACGTCATTTAGGAGTTTCTCACTCACTGCAGCCCCCCATCTCCTTCCTGATGGGTGGAACTTACATTGCTGGGTTATTTTAAATGCCTTGTAACTGGAGGCAGGCAAAGTTGTAGTTTTGGTGGTTTGGAGGAAAGATTGGTGTGCCTGGGTGGTTAAATGAAGCCTGTGCATTCTGTGGTTCTGTAGCAAGAGGAAAGGCAAATCAAAGCCGTGTGGCTGCTGGAAACCATCTGGGTGTGGCCCACGAAGGTGCCAGCAGTGACACCCCCAATATAGGTATTGCATTTCCCAACTGAAACCCGTGAGTAAGGCATCTCCCCTCGGCTTGTACTGCACATCAGACAAATGAGGTGTCACCCTGTTTTGTACAGAGAAGTCTCAAGTAAACAAGAACTGTCCCCAGCTACTGGTAGCAGAGCTGGCACTGAGTCGGTAGGTGTCCTCTGGGGGAATATGCGGTGCTGTTTCTGCAAGCTCAGGCTGAAATCCTCTGGGGCCCGTCTCTGGGAGCAACATGATTCCTGTAGATGCTGCCATGAGTTTACCACCTTCAGCAGAGCACTGAGCTAAAACTGTGGGTTGAGAATGAATGAGGCTACCTGTTCTTCTCCATAATTCATTTTCTCCCTCTCTTCTTCTTTCCTTCCTTTCTCTCTTACTATTTGTGCTGTAATTCATGTAACATAAACTTTGCCCTTGTAAAGTGTATAATACAGTGGTTTTACTATCGTTAAACGTTGTACAACCATTACCACTATCTAGTTCCAAAATATTTTGTTAACTCCAAAAGAAACTCCTTACCTATTAGCTTGTTGTTGTTAGGTGCCGTCGAGTCGGTATCCAACTCATAGCGACCCTCATAGGGTTTTCAGTGGGTGACTGTTTCGGGATTGCCTTGGGAGTGGATTGCCACATCCTTCTCCCATCTTTGCCGTGCTGGGAATAGAACTTGGGACCTCAGAGACTGCAGCGCAGCGCTCTACCAACTGAGCTAAATCCCAGCCCTACCTATTAGCAGCCAGTCACTATTCTCCCTGCATCCTAGCTTTCCACACCCACCAATTTGCTTTATCCTGTATGGATTGACTTCCCTGACATTTCCTACCAGTGGGCTCATACAGTGTGTGGTCCTTTCTCACTGGCTGCTTTCTCTTACCACAATGCTTTCAAATCTGATTTATGTTGTAGCGTCTATCAGTTCTTCATTCCTTTCTATTGTTGAATAGTATTTCATTGTATGGACATACCACATTAAAAGTTATTCCATTAAGTTCTTTACACTTTCAGGTGGTTGTGAATAATCCTATGAACATTTGTAATATGTTCTTGTGGACATATATTTTCATTTCTCTTTGGTATACAACTAGGAATGGAATCCCTGGGCCATGCAGGAACTTCATATTTAGCTTTTTGAGAAACTGACAAACTGTTTTCCATAGCAGCTGTACCATTTCTCATCTTCCCCGGTGGGGTGCAGGGTTCTTGTTTTTCTGCATTCTTGCCACCATGTTTGCACATTTTTAAATTCAGGAAGTATGATTTTATGGAGGACTTGGATTATTTTTGAATTTACTAAAATTATGCAAGAAAATTAATTACTATCCTATGTTAGCAGGACTGAGAAGTGGCCATTTCCAGAGTATTTTCCTCCTACTGTGCTGTTGGGTCATCCATTTTTATGAAGTAACAACAAACCTCTGTTCTAAGTTTGTGTATTTTTCTTAACGCCAGATGGTAGCCAAACACAACCAGGATTCTATTATGATAATCTTATCACTTTTTTTTTATTTGTAGCTTTTTAAAAAATTGTTCTTGTCAAGAGTAGGAAAGGTCTATAAACTAGGAAATAAGAGGTAAAGGTCGACGGCTATTACATTTCATGCCAAGTGTGAATATCTGATGGTCTTTTATTGATGGCCCTTGCTGTTCTCTGCCTCCTGCTGTTTCCACTAAAAGGAAGAATGGAATGGCATTCTTAAACCAGCTATTTGTCTTTTGTTCCTTAAAGAGGATTCCTCCTGGTCAGAGAGTTTATAGAATCAGAATTTATACATTTTACACAATCTACTTGTCCTTAACCCATTTACCTGATTCTCTTTCTTGTTCACCTGCTTCTTAATATTACATAATTCCCTGCAGAACAAAGAAACTGGGTAAGAAAGGTGTTAGAAAGGGCATGGCTCCCCCTTATACTTTTAACAGATCAATTTTATATACTGCAGTGCCTGGCACATAGTTGTTGTTGTTAGGTGCTGTTGAGTGGATATACGACTCATAGCAACCCGACGTACAACAGTCGAAACACGATTGTCAGTGCTTCTCTGCTGTTCATAGGGTTTTCAATGGCAGATTGATTTTTGGGAGTGGGTTGCCAGGTCCTTCTCCTAAGCCTTCAGCACCTGGTGTTCCCAGGCGGTCCCCCATCCAAGTACTAACCAATCCCAACCCTGCTTAGCTTCTGAGATCTGACAGGATCGGATGCCACAGGGCTATGGCTGCAGGCTGGCACATAGTAGGAGTGTCAAAAGATACTTGTCAGAAGTAGTGGTGGGTGGAGCCATTTACAGATAGAAGAATGGATTTTATATGTGTTCCTTTTACCGGTTAACTTAATAGATGGGATAATGTGCGTTTTGTTTCTTATGTTGTCATATTCCTTTTGAAATAGTTTTGAAATAGTTTCAGCAACTTGGGGAGGTCTCACGTTTTTCAGTGTCAGATTGTTGCTGGGATTATTTCTTGTAGCTGTACTTTGACAGAGTCACTGAGCAGGCATTTTAAGCAATTGTGAGGAATATGGGGGAAATCAGAATATAAAAAGCAAGGCTAAATTAGTTGGCCAGTGGAACCCTATGGCATGGGAAGAAACTCTTGACAGAATCACACACTCATCATTTGGGCATCTTGCCATCTGGCGTAGTTCATTGTGGTTTTGATTTTGCCTGGGAGTGTGGGAAGCCAATGAGCCTTTGTATCTTTACCTGGGGAACGCTGAGCAAAGGGTGGTTTGTTGTTATTGTTAGGTGCCACCCAGTCCGGTCCAACTCATGGTGACTCTTATAGGCTTTTCAATGGCTATTTCAGGATTGCCTTGGGAGTGGATTGCCACGTCCTTCTCCCAAAAGGGTGGTTTCATGGTGTAAAAGAGGCTTTTTACTATTTTCTTCCTTTCCCCCACCTTTTCCACCTGCTGTTACCCATGCAGTTTTCCTATTACCCATTTTTGTTTAAGCTGCTTTTCCTGGTAGCTGATGGTGGTGACAGAGTTTGACATTCTTGGCAGGATCATGGGAAGAGTGGAATGCTGTGTGACCCTTCCCGTTCTGTGTGCCAGAGAGCTCAGATGGACCAAAGACGTGGGACAGATTCATCTGTGAGCTTCGCTATAGTAAAGGATGCAGGCAAGCCTGCCTCTGCTTATAGCCATCCTGTGCTTTTTCGGGGGGTGTACGAGTTGGTTGGTTGGGAAACACTTCTGTCTTCTGTGGCATTGTTATAAATGATCTTTAAACCCAGAGGCAAGCTCAAGAATTTATGATGCTGGCCACGACGGTGGCACACACCTGTGACCCCAGTGACTTGGGAGGCAGAGGCAGAAGGATTGCAAATTGAAGGCCACAGGCAGCCTGTATAATGGTAGTGAGATTCTCTCTCCACATGGAGCTGCAGTTTGGTGGTAGGGCATTTGCAAATTATGCGCGAGGCTCTGAGTTCAGCTCCCCTTGCGTCTACAACCATACTACCAGCGTGTGTGTGTGTGTGTGTGTGTGTGTGTACATATATATATATATATATGTATGTATATGGTGATGTTGTTGTTGTTGGGTGCCATAGAGTCAGTGTCTGACTCATATCGACCCTATGTACAATAAGCAAAACTGCTATTTATAGGGTTTTGAATGGCAGATTGTTTGGGGAGTGGGTTGCTGGATCCTTCTCCCAAGCCTATAGCACCTGGTGTTCCCAGGCAGTCTCCCATGTTAGTACTAACCAGGCCCGACCCTGCTTAGCTTCCGAGATCTGATGGGATGGGATGCTACAGTGGTGCACCTGCAGGCATATAATGATGTAGCTGCCTGTATAGAAAAGAAACTCCTGTCATTGCTCTGTAACCAACAGGAAAATGGTACAAACTTGGGGTCTTCAAGCCATGTATTTCTAACCATATGAGCTGCAAGCTATCTGACTTTATTGCATTCCCGTCTGAAACAGTGGATGCATGGAGGTGCTCTGGCCTGATCACCTAATCGATCTCTGCACCTCTTAACCTGACCCCGAAACCACGCCTGTGCCCTTCAAAGTCACTGTAGCCATGGGCTAAGTTTCCCCTCTGGAATCTGACTGGGCTATTCACAAATGATGGCTTGCCTCAGGCCTCAAATCTGCAGCCAGGAAATGAGGAAGTGAGTCAGAGGGGCTGACTTGGCCCTTGTGGGTCCCTCCCCCTGTTTGCATGCTGTGTGGAAAGGGTGCAGAGAGGCCACCCACTGAGGTGGGATGCGGGCATCCGGGCCCAGGGAGACTTTGGGGAGAGTGACTGTGGCGCTTTGCTCTCTTTCCAGTGCCCTGCTGGGGTGGAGGGTGGCCAGCTGAGCCAGGGAGGAGGTTTAGAGCCCACCCTCCAATGCACTGTTTCCGTCCCCAGGCAACAGTGCCCCTTTCGCTGGCCCCGCGCTGCATATTTCCGGCTCATTTTGGACGGTGGGGAGACCCTACCCTTTGCTCCCACTTTGCTCCCTTCTCCATTCTCGTCTATAGCCAATCCAAGGTTTCGGAGGAGTTTCACGTGGAGGCTTGCAAGCACCTGGGAGTGGAAATGGCACCGAGGGTGCAAGAGCACAGTGGACATGCTCTGTGTGTGCCGTTCCAGACATCTTCAGTGCAAGCAGTATAGATCGGCGGTTAAAAAACAAATGAGCCCAGCAGGCAGAAGGGACCCTGTGGCCTTTTCTCTTGTTCCCATTTGTCAGTTGTTTTGATTGATGTGCGGACACATCCCTCAGTTTGGTGTGCACCCAGCTTGAATGCTACTGGAAATTGAATCTCCCCAGGTCAGCTTTATCTGGATGGATCCTACTTCATGTTGTTGTTGTTAGGTGCCGTGGAGGTCACCCTCATGGGGTTTTCAATGGCTGATTGTTTTGGGATTGTTTTTTTCAGGAGTGGGCTGCCACGTCCTTCTCCCATTTTTGCGATGCTGGGGAGCAAACCCAGGTCCTCAGCGAATGCAGAGCAAGTGCTCTGCCAACTGAGCTGAAACTGAGCCTACTTCATGAGGTTGTTGAAATTCATAGAACTTAAGCACTTAGAGGCTGCCCTTAATGAATTAGGTCACTGACAATGAATGGCTGAAAAAAACTCCTGCAGTCTGGCCATGGCTGTAGAATTTTGTGTTACTCTAAAACAGTGGTTCTATAGTTCTCCCCTGGGACAACTACGCTACCCTCAACAAAGAATTATCTAGTCCAAAATACCAATGCGCTGGGGTTTAGCTCAGATGGTAGAGTGCTGCTCTGTGCTCTCTGGGAACCTAGGTTCTATCCCCAGCACCTTAAAAAGTGGAAGAAGGACCTGGCATCCCACTCCTAAAAAAAAAAAAAAACAACCGGCCTTCGAAAACTCTATGCATAGCAGAGAAGCACTGACAATAATGTCAGGCATGGCACAGTGTCAGAGTGTTTCATTCCGTTGTAGACAGGGTTACTGTGAGTTGGACCCGACTCAGGCACTTAACAACAACAAAGCTGAGAGACAGTCTTAGAAGTTTGTGTTATAAAATTTCCATACCCTTTGATGGGTGTTTGAGTAATAAGAATTAGGGAAAAAAATGCACCCCATAAGTTGGAAAGGAATCTACTACTTCTAGGGGGGGGGGGCGGGATTTGGGAACAGGCAGAAAAAGTCCAAGTTAAATCTGTAGTATTATAACGTATTTTCCAAATCTACTTTCTGGAAGTCATCAAAAACAGGCTCCCCCCTAGCCCCCATCCAGCCTCTACACCAGAGGTCTTCTAAGCCAGGCTGTTGCAAAAGTAGAAACTTTTTTTGGCTGCTGAATTTTCTGTGGGTTTAAATGGCCATATTAATTTGTCACTCATTCTAAAATTATTTGACTTCTGGGTCTTTAAAACAAAACCAAAAAAGAAGCAGATCACATATCAGGAACAAGCTGTGACTTTGTCTTACAGGTGGCTTAAGAATCCTGAGTGATGGGACTTCACGTAGGCCAGGTAGCAGGTGCAGGAGACCAGTAGGGCTGGACCCCTGCCCTGGGTCTAAGACGGAGTTGTGTGTTTGGCTAAAGAACGTTCTCTGTTTTGTGAGCCTGTGGTTAGACTATGCCACATAGCGTAGTATTTAAGATCCATCATCATCTCTTTTTTAGGACTGTGTCTCTACCTTATTTTTCTGCTTTTTTTTTTCAAGAAATAAAATCATTTTTTAAAATCAAGAGAAACAGAACAGTTTTCCAAAGGCAAATAATAAGTTGAAATCTGATAGTGATGTTACTATCTTTCATTAAAGCAGAGATCTGGAACTCTTGTGTAACGGGTCAGAAGGTCAGTATCTTTAGCTTTGGGCAGAGATTTCTCTTTGCCCTGGAGTGGGAAGAAGCCATAGGAAATAGGGCATGGAGGACCGGAGCTGGTCTGATAAAGCACCTTGCCTGGGGCCGTGTGCTGCCAGGCACAAAGCTCTCTGCTGGAGATTTATGGTTATTCTTCAGTTCCAGGGGCTAATAGTTGGGCACAATGCAATCTGCTGCAACCTCATCCTTAGATTAGGACTCTGAGGCTTGCGCAGGTCTCCCAGGTGGTCTCCTAGTCCCACCAGTTTGTGTTAATGGAGAGCAGGGACTAAATAAATTCAACGTGAGATCTTCAGAGTTTTACAATAGCATGTGGTCCTCATACTTACTCATTACGTATTGTTTTGGGTAGGTTTCTTGTCACCTTAGTTGCTCAACTATGAAAATGAGATTGTTATTTCCTACTGTGAATGGCTAAAAATATTCAGGTACCACTGAGCAGTATGTAGGTTGGCAAATTGATTTTTAAAAACTCTTAAGTGATTTGCAATAGTCAAGGTGGTAAATGCACAGTTGAATGATTTTTAGTATGTTAATACAGCTATGTAACCATCACTACAATCCAGTTTTAGAAAAGTTTTATCACTCTTAATGGGAGAAGGACCTGGCAGCCCACTCCCAAAAATCAATCCGCCATTGAAAACCCTATGAACAACAGAGAAGCACTGACAATAGTGTTTCACCTGGTGTATGTAGGGTCACTATGAGTCGGATACCAACTTGATGGCACCTAACAACAACAACAACAACATCACCCTTAAACATGGTTTTCCCCTCATTCGGTCAGTGTCTTTCCCATACATAGCTCTAGGCAGCCATTCATCCACTTTGTAGATGGACTTGCCTCTCCCAGAAATTTTGTGAAATGGAATCCTACAATATATAGTTTTTGTGTTTGGCTTCTTTCACTTTTCAGTCACATCATAAGGTTGTGAAAGCTGGACACTGGACAAGGGAGACAGGAGAAGAATTGATGCTTTTGAATTATGGGACTAGAGGTGAATATTGAATATACCATAGACTGCCAAAAGAACCAACAGATCTGACCTAGAAGAAGTGCAACCAGAGTGCTCCTTGGAAGCCAGGATGGCTAGACTGCGTCTTACATATTTTGGATGTGTAGTCAGGAGGGACCAGTCTCTGGAGAAGGACATCATGTTTGGGAGAGTGATGGGTCAGTGAAAAAAAGGAAGACCCTCAATTAGATGAATTGACCCAGTGGCTGCAACAATGGGCTTAAACATAAAAAAGATTGTGAACCTGGCACAGTGTCATGGAATGTTTCATTCTGTTGTACATAGGGTTGCTGTGAGTCGAATTTGACTCCATGGCACTTAACAACAACAACGATTTTGAAGTTCATCCTTATTGGAGACTGTACTGAACATAACAGTGATTTTGTTTTTTATTATTTCTGAGGAGTCCTATTGTATGCATATGTTGTTGTTGTTGTTTTTAGGTGCTATCGAGTCGGTATCCGACTCATAGCGACTCTCATAGAGTTTTCAATGGCTGACTGTTTCGGGATTGCCTTGGGAGTGGATTGCCAGGCCCTTCTCCCATTTTTGCAGTGCTGGGAATTGAACTCAGGTCCTCAGAGACTGCAGCGCAGCGCTCTACCAACTGAGCATATACTATGTTCTATTTGTCTCCACAGCTTGCAGCCGTACCACTGTGGCATCCTTTCCTGGCAGATCTCAGAAGCCAAGCAGGGTTGGGCCTGGTTAGTACTTAGATGGGAGACCGCCTGGGAATACCAGGTGCTGTAGGCCTGGAAGAAGGACCTGGTGGCCCACTCCCCAAGTAATCAGCCACTGAAAACCTCATGAATAGCAGAGAAGCAGACAGTAGTGCCAGTCGTGGTACAGTGTCGGGCACTGTTTTCATATGTTGTACATAGGGTCTCTATGAGTTGGACCCGACTCGACAGTACTTAACAACAATTTACCTCTACACCAATCGATAGACATTTGAATTGTTTACAGTATTTGGCTCAGATGACTAATGCTTGCTATAAATAACTTGCATATAAATTATATTAAAAATTTCTGTGTTTAGGAGGTAAATCTCTAGGAGTAGAATTGTTGGGGGTAGATGGTAGTGTGTCTAGCTTTTTAGGAAATTGCCAAATTGTTTTCTAAAGTAGACATATCATTTACATTCCCACGAATCTCTACATCCTCACCAACTTTTGTTAGAGCCAGTCAGTCTTATTACGATCAGGAAATCATTGGTTGGCAATAGAAAATGGAACCTCTATGAACCTCACTTTTGAAGAAAGCCATGGTCTTTCTGGCCTTTCTGTCTGACAGGATTGCTCTGAAGATCAAAGGAGATGGGAATTTATGTGTGCAAGTGCTTTGTATTGCAAAAATGTTACTGGCGATTATGTTCAGAAAAGTTGTTAAATTTAACACTCAAGTATCTGTGTCAGAGATTAAGATGAAAACTTGTCCACGTTTTAATAAAAGGCATATGTTAGGATCGAACGTGTTCCACTTGCTTATGAAGGCAATTTTACTCAAATTGTGAGCTTTCTCCATATGTTACCCTGCCTGTATTGCATATTAAATTATCAGCCTGATTTAACAATGACAGAACGTAATGGTTTGCATATGGTAGACAGGGATTTCTTCCCCACTCAAACTTGGATGGTCTGGTAAATGTCTGCCTGTGACGTCGTTTTCAAATGCTTGTGGGTGGCCTCTTTTGAACCTGGGCGTATTGTGCGTTCTGTGGAATGGAAGTAGGAAAATTGGGGGCTCTGAGAAACCACCAACAGCCTGTGCAAAAATATCCATTTCAGGGTATTGCTTTACAGTCCTGATACTGTGAAAATGGTGAGTTGAAACACTTTCAAAGAACAAAGAGGGTTTTGAATGCATTTCTCTTCCGCCTTTGGAAGGCAGCTGCCTATTATTGACAGAGGGGAATCTACCAGTGGGATGGAGGTTGGGAGTCTTCGAAACTTGCTTATCAGTAGCTCTTCACACCTGTTGAAGAAGACCTTTGGACAGAGAGGCCAAGCTGTGTGTTTGATTATGTAGCTTCGTGTCAACAAAGGGCTAGTAGTGCTCTCAAATGAGAAGGTAAAGAGAACCAACAGCAGAGGAACTGCAGGCTGGAGGGGAATATGTTGTTGGTGGCCTCAGGAAGTGGAGGTGTTTAGTCCTGGCCTCCGTTCATATTAATTTGATAACAGTGTATAATAGAAATCTTTCATTCTTATAAATAGGGATCTTGGCTTTTGAACTCCTTTTTTTGTTTATTGGAAATTTTTAATGTACACCTTCATGTGATTCATTCTGACATGCTTTTCATTGTGACATTTCCATATATGCATTTTGTTGTACATTATACATATAAGTTCCCCCTTACCCTCTTGTGCGCTTCCTCCCCCTGTCTCCCCCACCATAGACTTCTCTTCCATTTGCTTGTCTTTTTATGGTAATATTTTTCTATATATCCTTGGGTTCCAATTCTGTTTAAGATAGAAACTTTTTCTGTAGTGAACTTTCTTTTTACATTGTCAGTACTATTATGTGAATTTTCTAGTCCATGTATAATAATACCATTCTTTGGTATTATTGGTGTTATTATAATTACTTCCAGGACTATGAAAGTTGGGCTGTTGAATTCCTTTTTGAGGAAAATGATACAGGCGATCGATGGTCACTACAAACAGAAACCTGTGAACTCAGTGTTGGGGGGTCGAGGTGCCCTGTGAATGATTCCAGGATTTTAACCTAACAAGTAAAAAGTCCCACCTTGTATGGCTTTGGAAATTTCCTATTGGGTGGATGTGGCTGAGTTTGGAGGTATTTCATAGTTATCAGCTATTATAGTCTCTGATACGTGAATTGAAAAGAGGTGCCAAGAGCGGTGGGGCACCCCTGTAATCCCAGTAGCTTGGGAGGTAGAGGAAGGAAGATCATGAGTTCGAGGCCAGAGGCAGCCTGCATAATCCTGTATCAAAATAAAAATATATAAGGGGATGGGGGTGTAGCTCAGTGGCAGAGCAGTTCCTGGCATGCGCAAGGCCCTGGTTCAGGCCCCACCCCCAGGGCTGGCCTCCCCTCAGAAAAGAATGACCAAACTCATGGAGGCCCTTGGAATCCTTTCTCTGGACTGTCATGAATAACGCAGTTAGGGTATGGCGCGATGTCTGAGAGAAGCGGCCTTCGCACGTGCCGGAAGTCAGTGTTCTTTTTGGAAGCAGCTGCTGGCTAATAAAGAAATCAGGACGGACAGCCGCTGTGTGTCATTCTTTCTGTTTGTCCCCAGCGTCCTGGCCCGAAGTTGAGGCTGGAGTCAGAGGATGTGACCAGCTTGAGGTGAAAAGGGAAGCTGGTGCCTGGTGGTGTGAATGTGTGCTCTTCACGTGGCCGACTTCCGGATTAAAGGGTGGACGCCCGTGTTCATGTCTGACGCTGTTTCCCACCTTGAAGGGAGAGGGTGATGGGTAGAGAACTACGGATGGAGTGAGCAACGTAAAATCCCCCGACCATGGGGAAATGCATAACCACAGGGAGGCCCTGGGAGAAGGTAGTAAGCTGGGCACTGGGCGAGTCACAGAACTCATCAGGGAGTTAGGTGAGTCAGTCACTGGGGAAAGGAGTCTGTCCCATTTCATCCTGGGGCCTCCAACCACCTGAATCTTCTTGGAGAGCCTCCTGAGCATGTATCCCCCCCTCCTTCAGGGCCTCAGGGTCTAGCTGGCCATCCCCAAACGCCTTCATCCAACTCAAGATTGATTTACTGAATGACCAAGGTCAATAAAACAAATAACAACAAATGCTGGCGAGGTTGTGGAGAAAAGGGAACACTCTTACGTTGCTACTGGAGCTGTAAATTGGTTCAGCCACTGTGGAAATCAATACGGAGGTATCTTAAAAAACTAAAAATTGATCTACCGTATGACCCAGCTACAATACTATTGGGAATTTACCTAAAGGGAGATGGGTCATCATACCACAGAGACACCTGCACCTCCATGTTCAATGCAGCACTTTTCACAATAGCAAGGATACGGAATCAACCAAAGTGCCCATCAGCAAAAGAATGGATTAAAAAAACTATGGTACATATACACGACGGAATGCTACTCAGCAATCAAGAAAAATGAAATAAGGCCATTCGCAGCAAAATGGATGGAATTGGAGAAAATTATTTTAAGTGAATGAATACAAGCTCAGGAAGTGAAATACCACATGTTCTCACTCGTGTGGGAGCTGAATCAAAATTACAAGAAGGGCTGGGCGTGGTGGCGCACACCTGTAATCCCAGCGGCTCAGGAGGCAGAGGGAGGAGGATCGCAAGTTCGAGACCAGAGGCAGTCTGCGTAA